>JAJPUD010012108.1:0-48458 GCA_023553655.1 Myrmecobius fasciatus
TTTTTTTTTTTGTTTTTTTGAAGGTGTGTGTTTTGCTTTAGTTTTTTGGTACTAGTATGATTTAGATCAGCAACTCCTAATTCTGGCCTGAGGGTTCTTGATCTTCTTCATCTTATGCAGTTGTAAAAATCAAACCTTCCCCAAATCCTATTGAATTTCTGAAATATCTTTTTACATGCCTTTCCCTCAAATTACAGTGATCACTAGCAAATAAACAAGACAGGAGTTTCTGCCAGATGATCTGTGCCTGCTAACTGACAGGCACACACAGTAGCCACAAACCTCCTTAATCATGTACCTGACTATGGAAAAACCAAGGTTATCTGACTTTCTTGGACAACTGAAGCATAATCTTAAAAGTGGCTCTCAGTTCCTTGAAGTATTTAGAGATTATCTTGGCCCATTCCACTCAACTGCTACTGTAGTTAGAAATTCTCCAATACATTCAGCCACATATCTGTACTGTTTTCATCTTAGTTTCTGAGGGTTTTCTGATGGATTTCAATGCAGCTTAAGTAGTAAATGAGTGATTCAAAGACCTGGAAAGACATCTGGTCTCCAAATACTGATGGCTTTAAAATTAAAATCAGGAGCATTATTTTCTGATTGACCCACATTGAACAAGTACTACCTATACTCCTATCAAGTCATTATCAGAATGGATAATATATGTAGCATTTTAAAAATTCTTCAGACTTGTGATAAGGGCAAAAACAAAAGCTGATTAAACAAGGGTGGGCAGCATGGATTTTTTCATCCCCCCAAAAATTACTTAGAGGAAATCTGATTAATTTACATTGGGGGAAAAACAGTGTCTGATTGCCACTGATAACTGATAGGTAATTTATCTGTGCTTTAGAAAAAGATCCTGATTGAATGTCAAGGTAAGGACTTGCCCATGGAGTTAAATATGGTCTTGGGAATATACTTGGTTTGATAGCAAGCCAACCTTGGCTAAGGGATGAAGGGTGAATGTGTTGTTCAGAATACAGAAGAATAACCAGTCAAATGTCACATACTTCAATATTAAAACCCACTTGACTGTTCACTTGATGGATTATATCTTTAAGTGAAAAAAAACTGAGATAGTGATGACATTTTCTGATATAAAGCTAGGAAGAAACATATTTTCTTTGATACAAAGGAACAATAACACTCCAGTTTCCTTACCATGGAAGAGAGACAAAGGATTAGCTCCTTTGGTACCTAGCACAGTGTTTTCACATAGTATATGCACATGAGATTGCTAAAATATTCAAAGTAGATTATTAATAATATTAATACTAACAAAATATAAGTATTTAGCACTTTGACGTTAACAAAGATGTCTCAAAACTCTTGGTGCAATTTTAAATGTTAAAGCTTAAAAGCAAGGGAGTTAGTTAGATGATTCTCATACTTTAACAACTTTAAATTGTACTAAGACTTTTTCAGACACCCTGTTATATTAGCTTATTTACTCCTCAAAATAACACTGTGAGGTAACTGCTAGTCATTATTATCCTAAATTTGCAGGTAAGGAAATAGATTCAAAGAGGTTGTAACTTGCTGATAGTCAAACTGTTAATTAAGTATCAAAGAAAGGATTTGAACCTGAATCTCTGTGCATCACTCTTTCCAAAAAGAAAGCTATTTGAAATAAAAAAGCCACTGGATTTGGTGTGAAAACATATGGTTTTGAAGCCCAGCTTTATCATTTACCACTAGCATGACTTTGGACAACTTGTTTAACTCTGAATGTCAGTTTTCTAACAGATAAAGTGGAAGAGATTAGATGGCATGATTATTATAAAGCCTCCTCTAATTCTTAGGATTCTGTGTTTCTTTTTTTTTTAATAAAGCTTTTTATTTGCAAAACATATGAATGACCTTTCAACATTGACCTTTGCAAAAAAAACTTTTTTTTCCCAAGCTTTTCCTTTCCCTCCCCCCGCCCCTCACCCCTAGATGACAGGTAATCTAATACATGCTAGATAGGATAAATTATATGACAAGTACAATACATGTATACATATCTATACAGTTATCTTACTGCACAAGAAACATCAGATCTAGAAAGAGAAGAAGAAAAAAAACAACCTAAGAAGGAAAACAGAACGCATGGAAATATTCACAGAAAGAATTAAAATGCTGTGTTGTGGTTCACTCTCAGTTCCCACAGGCCTCTCTCTGGATGTATATGACTATCTTCATCGCAGCAAACTGGTTTGAATCACATCATTGTTGAAGAGAATCATGTCCATCAAAATTGATTATCGTATAGTCTTGTTGCTGTGTATAATGTTCTCCTGGTTCTGCTGATTTCACTCAGCATCAGTTCATGCAAGTCTCTCCAATCCTCTCTGAAATCCTCCTTTTGGTCATTTCTTACAGAACAATAATATTCCATAACATTCATATACCATAATTTATTCAGCCATTCTCCAATTGATGGGCATCTTTTCAATTTCCAGTTTCTTGCCACTACAAAAAGGGCTGCCACAAACATTTTTGCACATGTGGGTCCCTTTCCCTCCTTAAAAATCTCTTTGGGATATAGGCCCAGTAGAAACACTGCTGGGTCAAAGGGTATGCACTGTTTGATAACTCTTTGAGCATAGCTCCAAATTGCTCTCCAGAATGGTTGGATCCGTTCACAGTTCCACCAACAATGTATCAGTGTCCCAGTTTTCCCACATCCCCTCCAACAGCTATCATTATCATTTCCTGTCATTTTAGCCAATCTGACAGGTGTGTAGTGGTATCTCAGAGTTGTCTTAATTTGCATTTCTCTGATCAATAGTGACTTGGAGCACCTTTTCATGTGACTGGAAATAGTTTCAATTTCTTCGTCTGAAAATTGTCTGTTCATATCTTTTGACCATTTGTCAATTGGAGAATGGCTTGGGATTCTGTGTTTCTAAAGAGCATGGCAGAGGAATTACAAAATGAACAGATAGTCCATAAAATATGGGAAGAAAAAAGTATGATATAAGACTGGAAAGGCAGGGTGACAACCAGAATGTTGAGGACCTTGAAGTCTAGGCAATGGACTTTAACCCCTTTATTATCATTCTCTCCTTCCTGAAATCATTTTGTTTCTATTACATAAACACCTGCCTGTAGGCATGTTGTATTCTCTAATAAAATGAAAGCTCCTTAAGGATAGGACCCATTTCATCCTGGTCTTTATAATGTCAACTCCTACACAGTACCTTTCACATGAACATTTTAAAATCTTTGTTTAATTGAATCAGATAAGTAAGATTAGCATGACAACAGTAGGAAGGATTAGAGGGCCAAAGAAGAGTGAAGGTGGGAAGATATTAGGAGTTTATTGAAGAAATAAATTCAAAAGATGGTGGAGATGGAATCAACAGTATAAAAAAGGGAAGCAAGACAGCTAGGTTGTGCAATGGATAGAGCACCAGCCCTGAAGTCAGGAGGACCTGAGTTCAAATGTGATCTCAGACACTTAACATTCCCTAGCTGTGTAACCCTGGCCAAGTCACTTAACCTCAATTGCCTCAGCAAAAAAATTTAAAAAAAAATAAATAAAAAAGGGAAGCATTCAAACAAAAAAGGGAAATTGGGTGACTAGTGATATCAGAGAAATAGTGAGATCAGAAGGTGGTATAGGTTTAGAATCAAAGATAATAAGTTTTGTTGTGAAATGTTGAATTTTATATATCGATGAGAACATCCAGATAGTGATGATATATGTAGGGAATTAGAATTGTAGACAGGTCTGAATGTTAGAAGAGAGGTCAGGACTGGAAATAAAGATTTGGAAGTCATTAGCAAAGTAGAATAGTTGAATTGATAAGAGTAAATGAGGTTCATGAAAGAAAGTATATAGAGAGAAAGAAAAAAAAACAAGAGGACCCCAAACAGAGTCATGGACCACCATAAGCACTTGGGAAGAAAAAGAGAACCAACATTCAAAGAAGTCAGAAAAGGAATAGTTAGAGGAATAGGATGAGAATCAAGATGGTGGGATGTAGACACAACTAAAGGAAGAGAATACATAGAAGAAAATGGTGATCAACAGTGTCAGATATTTGAAAGAGTTTAGAAAAGATGAGTATTGAAAGAAAAATGAATTTTGTGATTGTAAGTTTGATGACCTTTAAACTGAAACAAACAGTTTCAATAGAGGTATGGTGACAGAAGAGGGCAGACGTATTGAGTGAGTTGAGTGTTAGCAAAGTTAGCAGTAAAGAAAAGAAGAGAGATTAAACATTGGCTGGATATATTATAATAATTAAATTCTTTTAGTAGAGTGGAATGCTGATTGTATTTATTAACACATGGGAAAGGAGGTACTGGCTAAATTAAAGATCTATTAGAGGAGATTATATCATCTCCATTAGAATGTAAGATCCTTAAGAATAGGAATTGTTTCATTCTTTATATTTATATAGAGCCTAGGATGGTGCCTGGTACACAGCTGGTACTTAATAAATGTCTGTTGATTGATTATTTCTAAAAAATAAAATTCTTGAAGGAAAAGAGAAGAGATGAACTCAAGGGAACAAATAGAAGGATTCACCTTAACAAGAAGTAGATATATCTCTTCCCCTAAGACAGCAGGAAACATATAGTACTTATAATACTATTGAGATGTTTTAAGAAGTTTAGAGAGGAAGCTGTGTGAATTCATTTCATAAGACCTCAATTTTCTCAGTGAAATAATAACACTTCTATCAAGTCATCTCCTATAAAAATAAAAATTATATTATGGTTTGGGCTTAAGGAAAAAGAAGTTTTAAAATAGTTATTCTGGGAGATGTTATTATTCAATCATCCAATTTCTCACGATCTCATTTGGCCATTTGGGCTTTTCTTGTTGAAGATACTAAAACAGTTTTCATTTCCTTCTCCAAATCATTTTACAGATGAGGAAATTTAGGCAAACAGGGTTAAGTGACCTGCCCAGGGTTACAAAGCTAGTAAGTATTTGAAGCCAAATTTGAACTCAAGAATGAATCTTCCTGACTCTGTGCCTGACGCTCTACTGTGCCCCTAAACTGCCCTATGAGATAAGAAATAAGTATTCAGTAGAAAAATTACTGTAAAACAAACTGTAAAACATCTAGATGAGGCTAAGTATCATAATTGCTGTACAGGGTGAAATCTATTTAATTTCCTGATTTTCTCTAATAATACACAGCACCCCGGACTAGGTGCAGTGACATCAGATTGAGTCACTAGGGGAAGATTTAGGAAGTGAGAAGCAGAAGATTCTAGGGCAATGGGTGGATAATGAGTAAATAAATAAATGAGAGAAAAGGTCTTTTGGTCAGATGGCAGCATGAGATCCTAGAGAAACCCCTTTCCCAGAAACAAAAAGTCTATGCACAATTACTATAATATTGGAAAAGGAAAGGAAAGGAAAATAACTTGAAAAACTCAACAACTAAGCAGTGATATAATTGATCTTGATAATAGAAAACTGTTGAAGGAGCATATTTTCCATTTTTAGGCAGAGAGGTTGCAGAATGAAATAGATATTTTCAGACTTTACCAGGGTAAACTTGTTTGTTATAAGAGAGAGCTGGTACTTGGAATAGAGTAGAGGGCCAGGGAAAGAATTGCAAGGTTCAATGACAAGATAGTAATAATAATGCAAAAGGAAAAAAAAAAGAGCATTAGTGAAACATTTTTTAAACACGCGGAATAGAACAGAAGGAACAGAATGAGACTCAGACAAATGTTGATGTTATTGTATTAAATGTAATATATAATAAAAATATAAATAATAAATAAATACATAAGCTTGTTAATGTAATGATGGTGATGATGATACTTAATACATAGTACAATGTTCCAGATGCTGTTCAAAATGCTTTGCCATTTATCTCCTCTGAGTCTCACAACAACCCTGGAAGGCATGTGCTTTTATTATCCTCTTTTTTGCAGAGGAGGTAACTGAGACAAAATAAAGGTTAAATGACTTATTAAGATCACACAACTATGAAATGTCTGCGTTCAAATTTTAATTCCAGTCTTCCAGAATTCAAGTCCAATGCTCTATCCACTCTGACATCTAGCTGCAAAAGAAATTCACCATTTCATGAATAATCGTCTTTTTCTGTGTGTTTTTTTTATATGGAGGTATCCATTTATGGTGATATTTGTCATTTATAATTTTTAAAATATAAAATGAATTAACAAAAAACAAGCATTTATTTATTATTTAGTATGTGCTAGGTCTCGCACTAAGAGTTAGGAATAAAAAAAAGAGAAAAAGGAGCAGCCTCTGTCAAATAGTTTATATTCTCTTGGTTCAGCTAATATGATATTTGTCGTGTTTATAATTTTAAAAATATAAAATAAATGAAAAAAGTATTTATTGTTTAATATGTGCTAGGTCCTTCACTAAGAGTTGGGAATAAAAAAGGAAAAGGAGCAGACTCTGCCAAATAGCTTATATTCTCTTGGTTCAGATAATACATGAATGGGACTGGTACTTAGGGAAGGGAATGGCTACAGAGTTAGTTACATTTTGGCTATATCAATATATAGAGCAAGTAAGTGACATAACCAACACCTTCTGGAGCAAAGACATAACAGTAGTATTGCTTTGATTACTAAATCTAAAGAAAGAGATAGAAGGATGTGGAAAAGTTCATTCAGGGCAGACAGCAAAGTAACCTGGATGAACTGCTGACTGAAATGGCAACCACTGTCCCACTGGTGGCTGGGGAATAACTAGATATAATAGGATCATTGAGTTTGTACCTATTCACCAATCAAGACAAGTAGACTCAAGACTAGAGTTCTAAAGCTGTATGAATGAACACCTTAAGAAACTGGGGACATTTATCCAGAAATTTGGTCAGTGGCACTGCTTTAGGTGGGAAGAAATGAGACAGCAGTGAAGTTGCTAAGATATCTGGAGCAGACAGATAACTGGAAGAAAAAGACTATTCATACTTGAAATCATAAAGTGGTAGAATATGGATGAGGTCAAAGCTAGAGGAAGAAAATAGATGGAGAGACCCAGGAAATTAGGGCAATTGAATGTATTTTTCACTACAATTTGTCCTTTTGTGTTTTTGCTTTGTTCTAAAGTCTAAATTCTTTAGGTAAATTCTTGGCAGTGACTTATATTTTCTATTCTCATTTTAGGTGAACTAGAGTACTGCCAGAGACTATAATTTATGTTTCTTCTAGACCTCATCCAACTCTAATTGGTTAGGACTATAGTCAGGTGAGACATAAATTAGTGGTCTCAATCTAAAGCTCATCATTACTACAAGTCGCATTAATTAATGTTTTGTCTAGCTAGTAATGGATTAACTTTAAATGCTTCAATGAGGAATGTATTTCAGATGAGTCAAGAAGATGTAGGTGTAATTTGAGATCTTAGAAACAAGAAAAAGCTTATCAGTCTCTGCAAAGTCCTTGAGGCAAAAGTTCACAAGATTCACAGAAATGGGGAAATAATGAAGGCATAGTAGGCAAATGCACCACAGTTAGGAAGAGAATACAAGAGATGATCCAGCAAAGAAGTCTGAGAAAAAGAAGTCCAAAAGGTAGAAGAACTGAGAATGAGCAGCATTTCAAAAACTCAAAGAACAGATAAGGAGAAGAGAATGCTCAAAATGGTTTTGGCCAAAAATGATAATATATACCATGGAGTCTGTGGAATAACATTGTCAAATTCATCCATCAACAAGTTATTACTGAACATCAAAGACACAGCCAGTGCTATGATAAATATTTTCCTTTTCATCTTTAGCCTTAAACATGCTTCATCCATTAAACCGTTCCCTCTCAAACCTCTCATACCAGATATTTTTCAGCATTAGGCTAGATCTGAACTTAGCAGACTTTGCCCTGACATATAACATTTCATAGAGAAGATGAGAAGAGGAGGTAACGTTCTCTGAGAGCCTGAAGTTGACTATTTTCTCTTTATTTAGGCCATACTGACATTTCCTCTTTCATTCTAGTTCCATATGCCAATTAAGACACTCTCATCACTGCACATGTAAGATCATTATTTGGGGGGTCTACACAGCAGATTCCTAGGAGTGTTTTGGATTTCACATTTCATGCCCATTTTAGGCAAAGGTTTATGATGGATAGTTTCTATTCCCTTAGGAAAAAGGTAGGGAATACTGGTTTTTCAAATGCTGTAATTTCTTAATTATAAATGATTCTAACCTAGAAGACAGTTTTTTCACCTCATCGTCATGATATGATGATGTTTCAAAGCCAACTGGCAATCCAGCTTCTCCTTTCCAGATAAGAAGGGATGAGACTGACAAACAGTCATGTTGAAATAACAAGCAGTTCCTATACACTTAGTCCTAATTCTAAAGGTAGAAGAGTAATTGCAATAACTATAAGATGTGTCTGTAATTCAACCTCGTAAGGTAAAAATGCAAAACTATTTGAAACACACATGAAATTGGAAAATCAGCATTTGCTTTGCTTAGCATTAGTGCTGAAATCACCTATACTGCTGAAAGACAATCCTAAAATCCTTGAGATGGCTGCTCTTGTGGGACACAAAGGATTAAATCCGTGGTCGATTTCAGTGTGTTGGATATTATAATACCCTGGATATAGTGAATAAGTGCTTTATAGATTGTCTGAAATCAAATGAGAAACATGGTCTGGACTTTAAGTGTTAGAGGGATTTTTTGGGGGGGAAGAGGGAGTGATGGTCAGGACTGTGGGGGTAAACTCACTCAACCGAAATAGGTAAGTACATGCCCTGCTGCTTTTAGTTATCTGTGAATAAATGAGAGGTTAAGAAATTTGTCTCAAGTCCCACAACCAGTGGAAGTCAGAGACAGGTCTTGAACCCACATCTTGAACCCAGGTTTCTTGGACTCTGAGACTAGTTTTCTAAACACTATTGCAGATTGACTTCATAGAGGTATTGCTCCAAGAGCTAGATTGACATAAGAATTTTTCTTGTCTATATTTCATTAAGATTTTATAGTTTCTTAACACTATACTGCAGCAGATTCAACTCACCATTTTCTCAGAACAAAAGTCAACTTAAGTAAGCATTTATTAAGTACATGCAATGTGCAAGATACCACCTTACATACTAAGAATACAGAGACAGAAATCAAATTGTCCTTGCCCTTAAGGAGCTTACATTCTAAAAAAAAAAAAAAAAGAAGGGGGGGTGAGTGGAGTGGAGAAAGCTCTTAAAAAAGAACTCAGACGCAGATTCCAATAAGCTTTTCAAGAAGAATTCCCAGGCAAACACTTAAGACAACAAATGACAAGTCTTTTTTTAATCTGGATGCTTAGAGGTCTAAGTAACATTGATTTATATGGCATGAAAATTCTAGTTCACAGTATATAGCACTTTACAAAGTCCTTTCCTCATATTAATCCTATAAGGAAAAGCAAAACAACAAAGTCCATTTAAAAGTGTGATTTGTGTGTGTCAATTATAAAATTGTCATTGTGTTCTACAGCCAATGCATAAATTGAGGGTCCATAAAATTCATGAACTTCTAATTGATAGTTTGTTTCTATTCCCTTAGGAAGAAGGTAGGGTATATTGGTTTTTCAGATGCTGTAGTTTCTCAGGTATAAATGATTCTAATCCAGAAGACAGATTTTTTTCTCATAACCATAATTTGATGTCTCAAAGCCAATTAGCAATCCAGCTTCAAGGAAATATGTGAAAATAAAGTATGTCTCCTAATTTATAATCCACAAGAAAGAAAGTATATTCACAAATAAAGAAGCATCAATAATATATATATGTGTGTGTGTGTGTGTGTGTGTATACATATACAACTTTGATATTGCACCCAAGTTTTAGCACCTGTCCCCTTCTCTTCTTCATTTTCACCTTCCTCCATATACAGGAATGTCCATCCTCTATCACCAGCTGCATGTCTTTCAATATAATCCAAGGCACCATCCTCATTTGTCTTATTCCTCACTGCAAATACAACATGCAAGTTTCAATGAAAAGAACATTGGACTAGGAATCCAAAGACCTAACTTCCAGCCTGATTTAAGATTAACTGCTACTGAGAATTTTCAAGAAGCTAAATTAGCATTCTTAAACTTTCTGAGTTTCTTCCTTTATCTAGAAAAGAAGGTGTTTGACTCTATAATCAATAAGATCCCTTCTAGTTTTAATATTCTAGGATTGAAATTTATTCTGTGTGTATACATATGTACATATACTAATAATGTTCCACTACATTCTTGAACCAACCAACATTGTTTTGCATTAAACATCCTGTTTACTTTAACTTAAACCTTACTCTTTCTTTGCAATCTTTTCCAGTGAACACTTCACTTTGATATATTTCCCTGACTTATATGGACATGGGAAAGGGTTAATATAATTTTTATTCTCCACTATCACCCTATACAGAGGATCCCTCTACTGAGTCTCCATTCCTCAATATACTTGTCAGTTCATGCAATCCATCATAAAGAACTAGAGACATATGACTGTTCTATTCATACTGGTCAGATTCTCCCCATGCTTGTGGCTGTCATTTGCTGACCTCCAAGTCATTCTCCCACTTTCTCAATTATTTTGTCAACTCTTTTCTTGTCCTCTTCTTCCACTGGTCCCATACCATAATCGTTAGCACATTCACAGCCTTGCTAAGATCCTGATCATACCATTTCTCATATTCCATCTCTCTAATGCCCTCAACATTTCAACACCATCAGCCAGTGCAACAAAAAGAACAGCTACCACGACTACCAGCAGCAACCCCAACTAGTATTTATATAGCACTTTAAATATAAAGTATTTTGCAAATATTTGAAAAAAATATTTTCAAAGTATTTTACAAATATTATCTTCCATACCTAACACCACATACCAAGATAAGATCTAAATGGGTTCATGATCTAGATATAAAGAGTGATATTGTAAGCAAATTAGAGGAATGTAGTATATAGTTTACCTCTCAGACCTGTGGAGATGGAATAAATTTATGTCCAAAGAAGATCTGGAACTCCTAATTGAACACCAGATAGATAATTTTGATTATATTAAGTTAAAAAGTTTCTGTACAAACAAAACTAATGCAGACAAGATTAGGAGGGAAGCATCAAATTGGGAAATCATCTTTACATTTAATGGTTCTGATAAAGGTCTCATCTCTAAGATATATAGAGAATTGTCTCATATATATAAGAATTCAAGCCACCCTTCAATAGATAAGTGGTCAAGGGATATGAACAGACAATTTTCAGATGATGAAATTTAAACCATCTCTAGTCATATGAAAAGTTGCTCCAAATTACTATTGATCAGAGAAATGCAAATTAAGACAACTCTGAGGTACCACTACACACCTGTCAGATTGGCTAAAATGACAGGAAAAGATAACGATGAATGTTGGAGGGGATGTGGGAAAACTGGGACACTCATACATTGTTGGTGGAACTGTGAACGGATCCAACCATTCTGGAGAGCAATTTGGAGCTATGCTCAAAAAGTTATCAAACTGTGCATACCCTTTGACCCAGCAGTGTTTCTACTGGGCCTATATCCCAAAGAGATCTTAGAGGAGGGAAAGGGATCCACATGTGCAAGAATGTTTGTGGCAGCCCTTTTTGTAGTGGCTAGAAACTGGAAACTGAAGGGGTGCCCATCAATTGGAGAGTGGCTGAATAAATTATGGTATATGAAGGTTATGGAATATTATTGCTCTGTAAGAAACGACCAGCAGGACGATTTCAGAGAGGCCTGGAGGGACTTGCATGAGCTGATGCTGAGTGAAACGAGCAGAACCAGGAGATCATTATACACAGCAACAACAGTATTACATGATGATCAATTCTGATGGACATGGCTCTCTGCAACAAAGAATTGTCTCAAACCAGTTCCAATTGTTCACTGAAGAAAACCATATACACCCAGAGAGAGGGATATGAAATATGGACCACAACGTAACATTTTCATGATCTCTATTGATATTTGCTTGCATTGTGTTGCCTTTCTCTGGTTTTCTTTTTTTTTTTCTTGTAGATAGGATTTTTCTTGCATAACTTGTCAAGTATTTCAACATTATTAACATGTAGTGGACTTCCTGCCATCTAGGGGAAGTGAGGGGACTGGAGGTAAAATTTGTAATGGAAAGCTTTGTAAAGATCAATGCTGGAGAACTACCCATACATATATTATACAAATAAAAAGCTTTAATTAAAAAAAAGATAATCAAAGCAAAAAAATATATATATTATCTTATTTGGTCCACACAACAACCCTAGGACATAGGTGCTATTATTATCCCATTTTAAAGATAACAAAACTGAGAGACAGGTTAAATAGCTTACCCAAAGTAACACAATTAGTAAGATCAAAGATGAGATATTAAATTTTCTTATTTTTAAGTCCAGTGTTCTATCCATTGTGCCACTTAACAGCACCATGTTCAAAATCTTGAACTTCCTATCCATATTTTCTCATTATTGCATTAAACTTCTTGTTCAGCATCATCAAAATGTAACCAAAATAGGTGCCACACTTTAAAAAGAATATTAATAAGATAAGAATATCCAGAAAAAGCAGCATGATTGGTATAAAGTTGTGTCATATGAGGAATAGTTGAATATTTAGCAAGGATATATAGCAATATTTGAGATGTGAAAGAGGGAGTAGACTAATATGCTTGGTCTGAAAGGATAGATGATGAGTAATAATTCATTGATTTATTCATTTTTCAATATTCAAAAGCTGTTGTGTTTTTGATTAATCACTATTATTCACCCTTTACATTGAACTGATTACAAAGTCATAACTATTCTAATACCACACCATCTCTTGAATCCATCTCTTCTCCTTTGTTCTCATTTCCCCCATTCAAGTACAGAGCCTCATTATTAGCCAAAAGTTCTCCTAAAAATCTCCTTTAAAATGGGTCTTTCCACTTCTGTTGTTGTTGTCCAGTCAGGTATGACTCCTTGTGACTCCATTTGGAGTTTTCTTGACATAAATACTAAGGTGGTTTTGTCATTTCTTTCTCTGACTCATTTTACAGATGAGAAAGTAAGGCAAAAACAGTTTATTGATTTGTCCAGTGACACAGCTAAGTTTTGAACTCATGTCTTCCTGATTCTAGGCCTGGTGCTCTATCCACTATATCCCCTAGCTTTCCACTTCCCTCTACCTATGCTTGATCCATCTTTGATTTGCTGCCAGAAAAATCTTCTGTAGTAGGATATTGATTTGGAATTATAGATACACAAATGTAAAATTCAAAGGAACCTTAGAGGCCAGATATTTGAACTTGCTTATTTTACAAGTGAAGAAATCAAGGTTAAGGGATATTAAATGAATTGTTCAAGTTCATTCAGCAATAAATCCCAGAGGTGAATTTTGAAATCAAGTCTTCTGGCTCTTTCCACAATATTCCACTAAGCAGCTAGAGATCAATATGCATGAGGAGTTGAGGGCAGTCTATGGGCATAGAATCCCACCAATAAAAAGTTCCTTTCTAATGAATTTGGGGGTCAGCATCATTCTGTGATAAATCTGCATATACCATAAATCTGATCATGTCAATCCTCCTCACAACCTAATGCTCAAATGCTACCTTTTCTATAATTCTTTAGAAAGCAAATGTCCTCAGAGTTCTGAAGACATTTTTCATGTTAAATTATATGGTTGATGTCTTCCTTCATCTTATTGTCTATTTCTGAATAGGCAATCATTGTGACTCTCTTTACACTGAGCTTCTAAAAGCTTGGAATGAAATTATGAAGCTCTGTTTACAAAAACACTTCATTACTGTGCTATTTTTAGAAGTACGTTGCTGCGTCCAGCACCCTATACCAGCAATAGATTACAAGGCCGTTTAATGTAGCATATTATAATTATTTGTGACAAAGTGCTTTTATGTGTCAGTCCCATGCAGTGTTATTTCCCAGAACAATTGATTTTAGAGGAGAGTGACTGAATTTGTGCCACAGTGGCTATGAGGATGATATTTCTAGTTTAAAATCACCTCCCAGCAAACTGTCTTTTCCACTTCTAGTCATGGGGAAGGTGCCAAAGACTTCTTTTTTAGGGCCATGTTTGATGGGTGTCATACATCATCTGTGACTTGTTCTCTTGACAAGGCAAATGTTATAGTCTCCTAACAAGAATAGGATAGACTCTTTGTTGCTTGTTGTACTAAAGCCCACCAAATCTGGGATTTTGCTAATGCTGAGGGTTACTTTCTGAGTTCCTGGTCTCTTTCTCCCATTTCCACTGGCCACAAAACAAAGATGTCCAAAACCACATTGTGAGGCATTTCAGACTATAATAGAAATCTATCCCTAGACAAATACTGTTTCTGTTTTGGAGTCAGGAAGGTTACATTCAAATCCCACCTCAAATACTTAATATCTGACTAATTTCTCTGAAACTTGGTCTCCTCATCCATAAAATGATAGTAGCTTCTGAAATCTAAGCCTTTTTAATTTAGATCAATGATTATATGACTGTAGCTCTGTAACTCCCTGCATTCAATCTCCCTGTATTTGTTTCTTCATCTGCAAAATGAGGATATGTTAATAACATCTACCTAACTTGGTCATTATGGGAAACAACTGAGATAATGTATGTACTTTTCAAGCCATGAAATCTATTCACATGGCAAATGAAGTGAATGGCCCTGCACCACAGTAAAATCCTCTGTCAGCAAAGACTGACTAAATGATGTTCAGTATGGTTCTCTGGTTGTTTCAAGTAGGTAAACCTTATCCTCCTCAATGTGCAATTTAATTCAACAAATATCATTAACTGTCTATCATATATAAGATACTGTAGTAGACACTAGGAACAAAACAAAGACAAAAATGAAGTAGTCTCTGTTCTCAAGGAACTTTATTCTAAGAAGAAGATATAACTCATGAGTAAATCCAAAGCACCTTGAGGAGAAAAAGAACACTAAAAACTGGGCAAATCAGAAGGGGCTCCATATACAATAAGAGGTGGTTTAAGAGGTGGTCTGAGTCTTTGATGAAGGTAAGAAGTCTAAGAGACATAGCTGAGAAGAAAGGATTGTTTAAGCATAAAAGACAACCTGTATAAATAGCAAGACATCAACTCCTTAAAGACAAATATCTTTTCTTAATTAATTATATTAATTATATAATTTTATATATATATATAATATAATGCACATAATTATATACCATATGTAATATATAATATATATTATAACATAATATCTATTACTTACATAGTTGTTATGCCATCATAGAGAATAGAGGGCTGGACCTGAATTCAAATTCTTTCTGATCCTCTTACTAGCTAATTGACATTGGGAAAGTCATTTAGCCTCCATATTCTCATCTATAAAATGGAGATCATAACAGCATCTACCTGTCAGGGTGACTGTGAAGATAAAATGAGATAATATTTGTAAAGTATTTTACAACATTAAAGTATCATATGAATTTTAACTATTATTGTTGTATTGTTGTATAGTCATTTTCAGTCATGTCCAACTCTTTATGGTTTCTTGGTAGAAATATTGAAATGGTTTGTCATTTCCTTCTCCAACTCATTTTACAGATGAGGAAACTGAGGCAAACAGGGTTAAGTGACTTGCCCGGGATCACACCCAACTGGTAAGTTTCTAAGATCATATTTGAACATAGGAAAATGAGTCTGCTTGATCCCAGACCTGCTCACTGTGCCACTTAGCTGCCCTTAATTATTATTACTATTGTTTTGCTTTATTTTAGTTATTATTACTATTTGTTTACCTTCCACTTCATCTATCCTCATACTGGCTATGTATAGAATCAGAGTGAATAAATCAATTGCTGGACTTGAAGTTCTGGTTTCAAGTCTTAGTTTTAATACATATTGACTGTGTGATCTTTGATGAGTAGCTTAACCTTTCAATGAACTAGGCAACTCTCAAAGACTGTAATTCACAGATGAAATATAGATCTATATCAGTGCTGCATCAGGCATTGCCATCTTGGGGAAAAAAAACTTTTCTCTGAAACCCTCATCTTCTGATTGATGACTTATTCCTTAAAACCAGGATTTTAGGAAAGAATCTCCATGCCTAAATTTTTATTTCTTACTTTTAGCTTGACCTGCTGCATTGTTTTTCCCCCTCCCCAACCCCTTTCCAGTTCCCTTTACTCATTATCTTCAGGCATTTGAATATAAGCTTCTTGAGGGCAGGGACTGACTTTTTTTACTTGCATCTATATCTTCATCTCTTAGCATAATACTTATTATGCAGGGGCAGCTAGGTGGCGCAGTGGTTAGAGCACCAGCCCTGAAGTCAGGACGACCTGAGTTCAAATGTGGTCTCATACACTTTCTAGCTGTGTGACCCTGGGCAAGTCACTTAACCCCAATTGCCTCAGCAAAAAGCAAAAAAAAAAAAAAATACTTATTATGCAGCATGTAGTTAACAGATGTTCATTCTTTCTGTCTGTCTGTCTGTCTGTGTCTGTTGGTCTATCTAGTTTTTACTTAGAGAGTTCCTCACACAGATACAATCAAAAATCCAGGCCAGAACCCCAAATAAAATGATGTTAATTATCACATGCCAGTAAGTATGTGACTTCTTACATTACAGATCCTTGAAGTATTGAGGTATATTGAAGTATTGACTTTTTAAGTGCATTTTATGGTATGATATTCTAATGTGTTGAAAGTTGATGATGGATACTAACTTTTTTAATGGCCAGAATATTTGACTAAGAGAACATTCCACTCATCTGGATCATCCAGTTTCTGAAGAACACTAATGGAACATTAGACAATCCAATTACCCTAGATAATATGACCACCCCGTACATGCATCTTTTGCAACACCAAAGAGCAATTTACAGGATGATAAATACTTTACATGACTACATCCATTTTCCATACTGAACAGCCAGACTTCTGCTTAAACTAATTATGGTTATCAGATTAATGAGCGAATAGTCCTTGAATCCCACTATCCAAAACTGATTGAATTTTTCATTTTTTTCCCTTCCATTATGAAAAGATAACTACATAGGCCTTATTCCATAAAACAAGTTTTCTGCCGTCATCACTTCCAATATATTTTCTTCATGAAAAGGTGATTATTCTCTTGGCAAAGATCAGAACATCAGCTGAGTCATAAGTAACCTGACATTTTTTTCCAAGAGTTTATGCTACAAATGCCAGCAAGAATTAATCATCCAGTGTACTTCTGTTTGCTCTCAGACAATGTTCCTAAATTAGCAGCCTCTATGCTTTAAATTCTTTTGATTTAATTGATGAATGTAATAATTAAATGCAGACTATGGGCAGAGCATACTGTGCTATAGGAGATATAATAAAGTCCCTGAGAATATGAGGTCAGCCTAAAATGGAACTAAGGCAGGCTCCAGGCTTCAGAGCAAACACTCTTAAAATGTCTAATAAGAGTTTCTTTTCCTTTCTAGGTTATCTTCAGTCTTCAGATATTCATACATCTTTCCTCAGTCTAGTAACACAAATAGGACTAAGAAAGATTGTGTTTGTTGAGACAGAAGAAAGTAGGCCCACTAAAGCCAAACCAGTTCATGAATATCGAGTGGACATTTAAATGTGTGATTTGCCAGTTATAGAGGAAGAGAAAAGGCTGGGCACCAAATTAAATGTAATTTTCTCTACAGAGCAGATAGATTTCTGAAATAGTGGTCATAAAATAGATTTCTGTACAATTAAGTGAGTTTCCCATTGATTTCCACTACAAAGTGGGAGCTAGTTAAATAGGTGCTGATTATATATGCCAAGAGAAGAATAGAAGCTGATCTGAGCTGTGACAAACAACCCTTGGCAGGTAAATTTTTTCCATTTCTTGTGACTGCAGTTTGCCTCTGATGACAGAGATTAGAGTAACTAGAGATGGGAACAGCTGCTATTTGCAACTCTCCATCATGACAACTATTCCTCTTCCAGCATCTCCTTGGTCTCTTCCTCTCTACACCCTTTCTATTGAATGGTGACCTTATGAAGAAAAGGACGTAGGAGATGCAAGCCATAACTTTGTAAACTATCCATCTTTCAAAAGCTTGTTCTTTCTTCAAACAGAGGTAGTATGGCCAAATTGATAGAATATTAGGTTTGGGTGTGGTACAGGGGAAAAGGATATTAAATTTAGAGCCAGAGTACTTGAGTTTGAATATTGCTTCTGACACTTACTGCCTATGTAATCTTGGGCAAGTTATTTAATCTCTCTTGATTTAGTTTCCTCAATTGTAAATTTCAAAAGTTGGTGAAAGACTTCAAAGTTATCTTCCATTTCTAATTCTGTAATCTATTATTGACCCTTACTTTAGCTGTGTGATCATAAACCAAGCATTCAACCTCTCTGAATTTCCTCATCTACAAAATAGTCATAACGAAATATATCTTACACTATTGTTGTGAGACTCAAATGAGAAAATGCATGAGGTGTTATTAATTTTAAAGTGTTATAGACATATCAGTTAGCATTCAGTGCTCAAAAAGATAGGGAAGAAAATTATTTGTCAGCTTAATGGGACAGTTATGAGATACACACAGTTAGGAAGCACATTTTGTTAATGTGTTCCTAGGATCCTTTTGACTATGATTATTTTCCAGAACCATGTTCCAAATTTCTTCCCAACTTTATTCATCCCATTTGTTTACTGTAAATTTTCATGTAGTGAATCACTACATGATCAGTACAAGGTGGATATGCCTAGGCAATGCCAATTTTTCTTTGTTGTTTTGTCTACATGGAGATGTATCTATTGATCACCAAGTTAAAAAATAAAGCATTAATTGGTTAGATATCATTCTATGATTAATTAAGGCCCTAAAGTCAGTTTTTTGCCTTTGATTATAGAATTTGGCTCTCTATTGTCTGAAATTAACATTGAAGTTACCAAAATTTCTACTTCTGACTTACATCAGTATAATACTTGTTTTCTTCTCTTTCTATAGCTTTATTACTATTATACATAAAATGAGATAGACACTTTTCATAAAAGATTCTTTTTGGGGGGTACTTTAAGCTTCAGGATGCAATCAAATATAAACATACACATAAATGTATATGCATATATATATACATATAATACACATACACTTAAAAAGAAAGACAGATTATATATAGAGACATATATAGATAAGTAAATATATATACACATATGTACACATACACACACATATCCAAATCACTGAAATATGTGCTAATCTTGATCTCTTTTTCTTGTTAGTTATTTGAATTCTTCAAGATGCCTATACCAATTTTTGAGGGAGGTTAGGATGTTATTCTTTTCTGATTGCTTTAAAAGCCTTCAAAAAATGGGGCTAATAAGTACATGGGCTGCATAATAAAAAGTATCACTTAAAAATCCCTTTTAATGGAAGCTGTTTTAGTTGTCTCTGTTCATACCATCATTATTTTTCATCGTAATACATCAAACATTTAAAGGTCTGAACAGTCTCAGGCTTTTTTTTTTTCTTCCTTCCAGATATCAATTGTCCTCACCCTATGTAATCTCATTTCTAATGAGTTCTTTGGTTACACTTATCACTCAGCATTAGGAAAACAAATTCCCATACCCTCATTAAGCTGCTGTTACCATTATAATTTCAATTCATAGGATCATTTCTCTGGCACCGCAGTGAACTGGGACAAAGAACTCCAACAAGAGTCCAACTTTGTTAGTGACCTAAAGCATCTAAATATTGCAATATGGCCTTTGGTTCCCCAATATTCTCTTTAATTAAAACTGTGAGGTATATCCTAGAAAAATAGAGGCCCACAATTAAAAGAAAGGAGATATTATTGGTCCATATTATATACTTCTGCAATAGCAGGGGGAAAAATCAAATGAATCCAGGCACACCCTAAATCTAAAGTATTCTTATGGGGAAAGAAAAAAGACTCCCTAGAGAAAGTTCATGTTGTTACCCCAATTAAGTATAAGTTCACTTTTGTCTTTAAGTCTCAACCTTAATAGGGTGTCTGACATGTAGTTATTTAATAAATGGTTATTCATTAATTGATTGATTATATGATGTCTCTCCAGATTCCAGTGATTTCTTTTTCATCTGAATTCCTATGATTTATAAGTTCTTCTCACATACAATGATCATAGTATGAGTTTATCTTATAATTATGGGTATATATCAAATTGGCTGTCAGCTCCTAGAAGATAGGAACTGAACCTTACTTAATTGTCATTTCAATAGTGCCTCATACATATGACAAATATATCAAAAATACATGACTTTAATAGGTGTGAGAATTCCACTTTGAAAGTTTTGTGAGCCTCATAAAAGTGAAAAGTTTTGCTCATGATCACATAGATAGCATCATATGTAAGTCTTGTCTAAGTTTTTCAGATTAAGAGTGTAGCATATGGACCAATACACTTCTCTTTCATGCCTTGTACATAATTAATGTTTAATAAATATTGGTTAAAGCTTGAATAATTCATGGGATATCCCATTAGTTTCCATTTTTTGCCACCATGAAAAGAGTTGCAATAAAGATTTTTGTACATATAGGACTTTTTCCTCTTTAATAATAGTTAACATTTACATAGTGTTTTAACATCGGCAAAGTGTTTACTTATGTTAATTTATTTAATCACCACAACAACCCCATCTCACAGATATGTACTATTATTATTCCTATTTTGTTCAGTCATAAAGCAGCTGAGGCAAAATTTGAATATAGGTCTTCCCGAATTCAAGTCCTGTGATCTAACCAACATTGAACCACTTTGCTATCTTCTAAGATCTTTCACCAACCTCAAGTAGGGAATGGTTGAACAAATCAGCATAAATAAGTGCAATAACATATTACTATGTTGTAAGAAAAATAAGAAAAAGATGATTTCAGAGACATGAAAAGATGTATATGAATTGATGCAAAGTAAAGAGAGCAAAACCAAATAATTTATTGATATTATAACATTAACATTATAAAAATAAATGATTTTGAATGCTTGTATGAGCTCATGAAGAATGAAATGAGCAGAGGCAGAACATTTTGTATAACCATAATATTGATAATAGCTAACATTTATATAGTGTTTACTATGTGCCAGGCATTATGCTCAGCTCTTTACAATTGTTATTTCATTTGATCTTAAAGACAACCCTGGGTGGTAGTTATCATTATCTCCAATTTACAGATAAGGAAACTAAGAAAAAGGGTAAGTGATTTTTTTTGTTGTTGTTGTTCAGTTGCATCAGTTTTGACCAACCCCATTTGGGGTTTTCTAGACAGAAATACTGGAATTGCTTGCCATTTGCTTCTCCCACTCATTTATGGATGAGGAACTAAGGCAAATGGGATTAAATGATTTGTGACATAGCTAGTAAGTGTCTGAGGCCAAATTTCAACTTGGAAAGATGAATCTTCCTGAATTCAGGCCCAGTACTCTATTCACTGTGTCATCTGATGACCTCATTAATTAACTGATATCCCAAACCAAATAGTGACTGAATCAAATTTGAACTCAGGCCTTCCTGAATAAACCAATAACTTTGAAAGTTGAAAAGCTATAAAACAATACAATAGTCACCCATGGTTCAAAAAGATTGATAATGCATGCTATCCATTTCCTGACAAAGGTGGACTCAAAATAAAGAATGAGACATATTTGGTGGGGCAAGACCAATATAAGTATTTGTTTTATTTGATTACACGTATTTGTTATGAGTTGCTTTTCTTTCTTTCCCCAATAGGTGGAGACTAAAAGGGAGAACATAGATTTCTGAATGATTGACTCATTATAAAAATGAGGAAAAAGGAATACCCAGACATAAGCAGCTAGCAAGAATTATATTTGAGGACTAAAATCAAATCTTCATACTATAAAACTAATTCTCTTTCCATGACATCATAGAGGCAGGATATATAAGTTATGCAATCTTTTTTATCAATGACTATGAAAAGTTATTGTTCTAATTTATACAAAGGTAAGTTCACAGAATCAAAAGTTTGGAGGGTAGAAAAGGGAACATCTAGTTCCATTTGCTCATTTTATAAATTCAGAATTGGAGACTCAAAAAGGACTTTCCCAAGATTCTCACAAAGAAATTAAATTAAGACCTAAAAGGGTTGAGAATCAACAGATCAAAGGATATAATAATATAATGTCTTGCCAATTGTTAATGCTTCTTTTAATACTTCCTTTCAAGGCATCACTTTGGAATGTTTTACTCAAGCCATAAATTCAGTCAAGGAAATTAGTGAAAGTACACTTTGTCAAATAACCCCCTTCCCAGAATTGTGTTAGCAAGGTGCCCCAATTCTGCAAGGGAAAGAAGTGGGGGCAGGAATCGCTTGACTTGGAAGAGACAATATTAATTTTGGGGGTCATTTTGGGTACCACATATAAAAAACTATAAGAAGTAATTTACTAATTAAAGCCTAAGTGAAATAAAAGATTGAATTCCCATATATATCTCCCCAAAGCAAACAATCAACATCCTTCTTGATGGTTGGATCAGAATCAAGACATGAAATTGATGTTGTCTAAGGAGGAAGTCCACTGAAAGGCTCAATAGCCTCAGCCCTAATGAAAAAAGGGTAGGGGGAGGAGGAGGAAGAAGTCAATATTTGCTCATTTCAAGAGAACCATACCAACTGAAATAATTCCCTGTATTTTCTCTAGATGAAAACAAAGAATGTATGTATTGATTTTTGTTAGCACATTATTAAAAAATGATAACTGAATTATTTCAAAAGGAGGGGAAAAGCCTTCTAAAATACCACCATAGAAAAGGGAAAGAATTAAATAACTATTGTCCCTAAAGTGAATCCCAAATATTAGTTTAGAGTAAAGAAGTATTTATCAAAGAAGACCATTTGGTTGAGGTAAGGAGAATACCTCAAACACACCAATTATATATCTTAGATATCATCATCTTATTTTTCAGACATAAGAAAAAACAAATCCTTCCCTTTTTCTCCTAATCAAAGACATACCTACTGTGCTTTATGGATAAATATCAATATTCAGCATGTATATGAGTTATTATCCTTTTGCCTTCCTAGTAGTGATCATGGGCTACCAAAAAAAATGGCATTTTGCTATCCTTATGCCAGGATTTCATATATGGCAGTAAAACAATTCGTCTCTGAAAAGCTAAAGCTCACCTGAGTCACTCATGCTACTAAATGTGTCTCTGTAAAACTAAGCATTTAGCAATGAAATCATACCTTCTGTTTCATTGGATCATATTCGAAACCAACTTTCCAATATTTGATTCTTTTACATATATTTCTAAATTTGTCATGGCATGTATGGAAGGAAGAAGGGAAGTGAAATAGATGTTTTATAAAGGGTACTAAGATGCAACATAAAGATCTTATTTAAAGAAAATAAGAGTTGGATTACTTAGAGTCTTGTTTTTATGGTAGCCACTAGTAATATTGCTTAAATCTGAGTACTTTTATAGCAAAAAATAAAAACAAACTTGTTATGTTGAAAAATTGCCCATCTGTCCTTTACCTGCCTACTGATAAACAATATAACATTTGCCAGGGAATAAAAAATAGTGAAGGCAGTTGAATGGATCTATGACAATGTAAAGGAAAAGAAGGGAGGTGATATAAGGATTGATGGCTTTTGAAAAATTAAAACTTTCATTCATACACTACAACTAAATACCACAATAGAGCAAAGAATTTGTAGCTACAAAGACAATAAGGCCATCTCTAATCATTGCATTCTGTTGAATCTAAGCTGGATTATATTAATGAAGAAAGGATGTGAGAATATCATAAACACAGAAACTCAATGCTGATGGTGAGCTGGCAACTTCAAGTGAGACAGTAAAGCAGAATGAAAAATAAAGGTAGGGAAGGTGAAGAGAGTTGGGAGGTAATCTGTTCCAAATAAGAAAACAATATTGTGTAAAGGAGCCAGGATGGGAAAAGGATAAGATCAGAGTATAGTGAATAGCCAACGCAACTAGAAAACAGTGTGTTAAGCAGAATAATATGAGATAAAATTTTTAAAAGGTTGAATGCTTTTACATTATGAGGAAGAGGGGACTTTTTTAAATCTAATTAAGGAAGTTATATTCACTTCCTAGCCATCTCCACTCTATACTCTTTACACTCTGGCCATTATTTTCATCCCTTCCACTAGCCCACCACTTTGGCAAACTTGGACTCTGTTTCAGGGTCACCTAACTCTGATAGGGAGCTTTTAACTTATCTTTTCTAGAAACAAAGTACCATCACACTTTCCAACTATATAGATACTACTGTATCCTCTCCCTCACCTTTCCAAAAACCTCTTGAAGTGTTCTTTCCTCCATAAGAATGCAAGCTCCTTGAAAGCAATTGCATAGCTTAACTGTAGTTTTATTCAAGTATTTAATGCCTCATATACAAGTACTTAATACATTTTTAAACTATCAAAAGGCACAAGGGAGGTAGCTATTGGAGGTTTTTGACATGATTAGAATGATGGGTTAAGAAAGTCTTTATGGCTTCAAGGTAAAGGATCTCCCAAATAAGAGAATAGTTGAAAGTCAGTTGCTAACAATGTAACTGATGTGCTTTAGGAGAAGTGTGAAATGTTGGAGTTCAGTCATGTGAAGAAGTCACAATGGTCATTTGGCAAAAGGTTTATTTAGAAGATTTATTTAGGATTATTTAGGAGAAATTACAGACAAAATGAAGAGATACAATAGATATCAGGAATGGTAAATGAAATAAAGTGGGACAGCACATAGCATGGAGAGGAGTTTTAATAATTAGTGATGGAAAAATTCCCTAGTGGAACTTGCAATTAACCAAGAAAAAGGTAACACTCCATGAGGTTGGAGTGTGCCCTTAGCGGGCAGGCTAAATCCCAAAAGTAATTTAGCACCCTAAAAGCTAACTATGAGGAGGAAAAATGGGGTCTAAGAGGAAAGACACCATAAGACATTATGAAGTTGGGAGATATCACATGACATGGAGGAGGAAAGGAGGGAAAGACACCATGGGAGAGTCTCCATAACTTGGATTTCTTGGCTGGGCAAAGCAAGGTAGGTTCACCCACAAGGAAAGAGGAACCTCCACATAGGGTGAGACCACTAAACTAAACTGATCTTTAGCTTGCCTGGCTCAGGAAATAAAAATCCCATTGATATTCTAGTTTCTCTCTGGAGAAATCCTCCCAGCTATTCAGGTCTTAATCAGTAGACTACTACATTGGCTTAAGTGGATGAAGATGATAATTTAAATAAAGTCTGTGGCAGTATAATTATAGAGGGGTGGATAGATTCACAGGATTCATGAGACCTTATTATGATAGAATCAACAAGACAGCAATTAATTGGACAAGACAAAGGTGAGGGAAAAGAAACAAAGATAATTCTGAGCTTTTAAATCTGTGTCTAGAAGGAATATTGCTAACAAAAGAAATAATAGAAGGTTGCTATTTTGCCTTTTTTTCTTTTTCAACCCATTTAACTAATATTTATTGAGTACTTGTTATATCTAAGGCACTGTGCTAGTCTTCATGGGAAATACACAGATAGATAGATAATAAATAAATAATAAGGCATAAACTTTAAGAAGTTTATGATCCAGTAAGCATATTTCTGCTGGTCTTTTGCCTCAAGCAGACTTCTCAGAACTGAGGATCATCATATCTAATCTGTACATTAGTTTATTCATTCCACTGGGAAAAACTATATATTTAAGACAATCCTGAATGTGCTCCACACCAGCAAACTCTCCCAGTCAAGAGTCACCAAACTGATTTCTTAAGTGCAGAATCCCCAGGGTCTCTTTTCTGAAGTTTTACAGGGGTAAAACCCAACGTCAGAGAGAATGAAAACCTGTACTAGATATAAGTGAATAATACTTTTTATATTGCAGTGCTGCTAAACCAAAGAGACTTCAGGAGAAAACTGTAGGAAATAGCAGTTTTGTATGTAATTTTCAAAAAAATTGTTTGATCTGTAGCTTTCCATTTGCAAGCCATTCTCCATATCCAACCTGTTATCAAGACCTGATAATTTCACCTTTGTATCTTTTCTCAAATATTTCCCTTTTCTTCTCTGGTCCACCTCTCTGGTCTAAGTCTTTTTCTTGTCATATCTTGTTTGCAACAATAGACTGCTGGTGAGTCAGCCTGCCTCAAGTTTCTTCCCACTCCAGTCCATTCTCTATTCAGCCACTAGGTGATTTTCCTATTTCCTATATTTCCTAGGGCTGCTCCTTCCCAGTCCTCAATTTAATAAATTCCAGGAACTTCCTATTTCCTCAAGGAGCAAATACAAAATGTTCTTTTGGGCACTCAAAGCCCTTTATAACCTAGCCCATTCCTAATGTTCCAGTCTCTTACACCTTACTCCCCAACACATACTCTGATCCAGTAACATTGGCCTTCTGGCTGTTTTACAAATAAGACACTCCATCTCTCTACTCTGGGCATTTCCTATGGCTATCCCTTAAGCCTCAACTGCTCTCCCTCCTCTGCTCTGATTTCTGACCTTTCAGGCTTTCTTTGTTGTTCAGTTGTTTTTCTCTTCCTTAGACCCTTTGCAACCCCATTTGGGATTTTCATTTGCCAAGATAGTGGGGTGGTTTGCCATTTCCTTCTCCTGCTCATTTTACAAATGAGGAAGTTGAAGCAATGAGGGTTAGTGACTTGATCAGGGTCACAAAGAAAAGTGACTAAGGCAGAGTTTAAATTTAGGTCTTCTTGATTCGACTTGGAGCTCTATCCAATGGACCACACAACTAACTGGCTTCCTTTCATTACCAACTAAAATCTCACCTTCCTCAGGTAGCCTTCCCTAACCCCTCTAAATTCCAGTGCTTTTCCTCTTTTATTTCTTATTTGTCCTACATAGCTTGCTTTGTACCCAAACCCTGACCTCACATATCCTGCCCTCAGCTCCTTAAGGAGAGGTCCTGTCTTTTGCCTCTTTCTGTTTCCCCAGAGTTTAGCACAATGCTATATAGTTGGTGATTAATGTGTTAATTGATTAATAAACTGATCTCAGTTTGTTCAACTACGAGTACTAGCTTTTATCCTTTAGATCAGCATTCTTCAAATTCCCTTTCACTGTACACCCAAAAGGTATTTTTTACTTATACCTATTGGGCACAACATGCAATTTTCCAAATGACGTTGGTGGAGCTGCAGCTATAGGTTCCTTTGGGGAATTAGGTTATAGCTAATGAATCCAATAACCCTGGTTTCTCCTGTTCCTCATCCCTCCAGTCTTCTTAAATATTGCTCTCTTCCACACACTTTACAATCCAGTGACTCCAGACTATTTGTTAATCCTCCCACAGAATACCCCACTTCTTAACAATGTGCTTTTTCTCAGACTGCCCCCATCCCTAGAATGCTCTGCTGCTTCATTGCTGCTTCCTGGTTTGCTTGGCCACCTTTAGTTCAAATCCCACCTTCATGAAGAGGTATTCCTAGGTCCTAATGTTAGTGCCTTCCCCGCAGAGATTAGCCTCTTATGTAAATGTATTTAAAGTACATATTGCTTGCATATTGTAACCCCCATTCAAATGTGAGATCCTTGAGGGCAGACTGTTTTTTTTTTTTTGTCTTTCTTAGCACAGTACCTGGCACAAAATATTCACTTAATAAATGTTTCATTGATGGTCTCCCTTCCTAAGCAGCCACTGCTAGCTCAGAAGTTAGACCTTGAATAGCTCTGGGAGTCGTTCAGAGGAAGAACATTGAATTATAAGAGGTAAAAGGTAGGTGTTGTCAGGTTGGAGAGAAACTCCATAATTGACTATTGAGAGAAGGTGAGATAAACCCATCTTCTCACCTAGACCTCTTGATGAGGGGTAGGGGAGTAAGGTACGGCCCCAATTTGGAGATAACTGATTATGTATTTGAAGAGACAAGTTCAGGGAGAAAGCAAATGATGGCAAGAGCCTACATCTAGGATGGGAGAGGGAGGATTGAAACACGGGGATAAAAACAAGTCATCAGGAGTAAATTTACCTAAGAAATTAGGGCTGACTCAGAAGAGCATTAGAGGGAGACAGAACTTTTCATTAACTAATAAAGAAACAGATGTTCTTCCCATATGCTTCCTACCATTTACTCAAAGTTTCTAGACCTCTTCTATTCCCCTCCTCTAACCACTTCTGCTCCTATCCTCCCCAACCCCAGGCAAACCCTTTATTTACAATCTAAGATTCTGAAGTTATTGATCTAAAATTTAATTTTAGTCTCATAGGCATTCTTGCTTCAGACCCAGATCAATAAAAGCATAAGAATATAACACACACACACACACACACACACACACACACACACACAGAGCATGTACTTATTCTATCTCTAGTAATATAGTCAGTCAAAAGAAAAGAAAAGGACATCTCAATACAAATAACAGCAGATTTTATATTTATTCCTTCCAAAAAGAGAAAACCAGGGTGTCCTGAATTTTCTTTAAAGACAAAAGACCTTTATTAAAGAGAATTTTGTTTTCATCTGGGATATTTACATTTTTGCTTAGTATAATATTATAAAATCATTACTTGCAATCTATAAAGACCTTCTCACACCTCAAACTGCATGTTGCTTCCATCTTTCTTGGTACTCATGCATTATTTTGTAATGTAGCTATTTGTGGATGTGTATATACATCAGTTTTTGCTAGATTATAAACTCCATAAATGCAAGGGCTATATCTTATCTCAACTTTGTACTTTATTTCATCACCTAGCATAAATCTCTTCACAGTATATCTGATTTAATGTGACTCCTTATCATTGAAGTTTGTTGAATTGGTTCCTGTCCAAAAAACTTCAATGATAAAGAGCCACATTAAATCATTCAACAATTATCTATTGCAGACCTGACATATATATTTGTCTTTTACCCCTTTTATAGTCAAACATGTAACTTTCAGAATAAAAACAACTAAAAAAGTTTTAGAACAATCATCATTCTGCCTTTGGAAGTCCTTCTAAGCATTGCTAGGGCACAAGCCAATGCAATAAACATTGATAGGTTATCTACTAAATACTGAGCACTAGAGAAGGAACAGGAGGTTCATCTTCAAGGAAGAATGTCTTCAGAAGGCACAACCCAGCCATAGAGATGGTCTTAAGGCAGATCACCACTGAAATGGGTGATAGGTTATTACCTGGCATATGGCATAGGAGATGGCCCAGGAAACCTGAAAGTCCAGACAGTGAGAGTCTTCCCTTGACATGCAAACCAATATTGGAGTTAGCCTTAAGTCAAGGCCTGATATGGGTTATTAACACAGGCCTTTTAACTCTATGCTAATACCCTTTAATTTTAAATAATTTGGCATGGCTTTAAGATACATTGAAAGTATTCCTGCTGGTTTTAGCAAAATGGAAAATAACTACAATCCTGACAGCAGACAAAATTTTCATTAATCAAGCAAGGAACAGATTTAAAAAACAGGTGGACCTACTTACCAATTATTGCTTGAAAGAAGAATAGCTTAGCCTCAATTATATGGTCACTTGCAAATATCTGTGATTTCCTCAGTGGAGTGAACTGCCTGTATCGGAAACTCTATCCATCATTGCAGAACACAATACATAAAAGATTCATTAAATGAATCCTACCCACGACATACAGGATCCCACAACTGGTATCAAATACAGAATTTGAAGCTCAATTATTTCTTTCTAACTTCAAGCATAGCACAGAATCCAATATACCATACCACTTTTATGGCCTCAAATATACTTAAAGTGAAATTATTGGATTAACCAAACATTTTATAATGCATATAAACAATATTAAATAATCTCATCTAAGAAGTTAGTTGGATCAATTACTTGAAGGGCCTTTTTGACATGAACTTACCTTCACTATTACATGGAGATACAATATGACTTGAAATCAGAAAGTCTAGTGAGATTGCATTAACACATTCTCATACGGTCAACACAATAAGTTTGTAACATCTGTCCTTAAATTTGTTCAAGCTATTTCCCTTCCATGGTATAAATCTTTAACAATAAATACCTACCCAAATTTTTGAACACATGCTAAGCTCTTGTTTTAGAGGAGAAGTGGACCTACTTAAAGGAATTACTAAAATCTATTTTCCTGAAAAAAATAATATGAGCCTCCTTCTTGGTAAAAATAAAATTGAGGCAGCAATGTAGCACAGGCTTAATTGAGACTTCTGATATTGGAGAAAGATAATCATCTGAATATATATAACCATTGCTTCTTCTAGGTTCTTTTAGTTCTGGCCCTTGTATTTTTAGAGCTTCAAAAAGCAAAGAAATTTTTCTAGAGTCCATTACCTAAATTCCCCCCAAATATGCTTTCACTAACTTAATAATGTCATTCTCTCTTTATTTACAGATGATCAATATATAAAATATCTATCAAAGAAAATTACTATTTGTTTTTTCAAAATTGTACTTGTACATTATGGTGAAATCATCAATTCCTATAGAAATACCAATTATTATTCTGATGATTAATTATGTGATTCATTCATCCCAGATGCCTAGTAACATCTATTTATTTGTTCCCTTTAAATGGTTTTTATTCTGTTCTTCTGTTGTATTATTTGGTCTTGCATTTAATTATCTAAAACTCATCTCAATTTTTCAAATCAATCAATAAACTTTTTTTTTTACTATGTACTAAGCATCGTACAAAAGTCAGAGATTCTCTGTGAAGGTTTCTTAATTGAGCAATTGTCTGAAGTAAATAGGTGGATCCTAAGGAAACATGTAGAACACAGAAAGCTTGAATAACCTTCCCAGAGACACAAGTGTAGTAAGTATCCAAGGAGTGATTTGAACACAGGGCTTCCTGATTCTAAGCCCAGAATTCTAGTCACTAAACAAACTACTATTTTTTTGGAAGTTGGAATGAAATAAATTAATTAATCAGTTAATTAAAAGAAGCAACCACCACAAAAAATCTTTGGTTTGGGTGGTTTTGTAGCTGAATGAGATTTTAGTAGTTATCTAGTCCATTCCCTTTTTCTATCTTAGAAAACATACACAAGGAGGTCAAATGACCACATGGGTAATTAGTAGATGAGCTAGTACTATAACTAAAGTGCAGATCCATTATTTTGTTTTTTACTATGAAGATCTTGATTTAACCTTGTTATAATCATGTTGTCTTCTAACAATGTACCCCATTAAGCTTTAAGTCTCTAATCACTATCTTCTTTAAGATTTCCAATGTGAATCTGATTGGCTTCTACAAATTAGGTACAGCTGTAATGATCCATTCTATCTAATTAGCTTCGTTTTATTTCAACAAACATGACAATTAAGTAACTGAGAACAAACCTGATACTCAAGTCTATTTTTGGAATGTGGCATTTACATAAATTCTCATTTTAGACAATGAGATACAACTTCACAAGTTAATGGATCAAAGAACATTAGGATCTAAAAACCATGGGGTGGTGGGCATTTTCATTCGTGAACAAAGTCTTGGCCTAAAAAGTCAAAGCCAATTGATTCCAGTATGGAATCTGAAAGTTTGAGCATGCCTTTAGTTCAGTGACATTAAAGTGAAAGTCACCTCAGCCCACTAAGAAATGATTTTTAAAAATTCAAAGGAGCAATAAAATGATTTTCATTAGCCTACTTGGTAAATTTGCTTATATAGTTTGTTTTGTTTTGTTTTTCCTAAAGGGTAAATTGCTATGGTATATACTGGAATAAGAAAGAAGGCTTAATGAAAGTCATGTTTCATTTTCTATTTAATAATGTTATGATGGAGAAAATCTAGAATAAGTAAAAACAGAACCATAGAATGAATGAAATGTTATTTTGGATGCACAAAGACCCCTGTTTAATTATTTGATCAGAAATGTTCCAGGTATGGGATAGAAGTAGTGGTAGCAATACAATGTGCAGAAGGCACTCTACACACACACACATACACACACACACACACACATTCATATGCATAAAAATATAACTGAGGACCAGAGAGATTTGGTGACTTGCCTTGGTAAAAGAGGTAGTAAATAATAAGGCATTATTTGCCATGATGCTTTATTTTCAAACTCAGATCCTTAGATCTTGAATCCACTGTTTTTAGGGAATTTGCAGTGAAAACAAAGAACTCCTGGTTTCTAAGTTATTTTATGACATTCCAACAATTTCTCATCCAAAAAAATGAAAAGTTTGTGACCTTGGACAACTCACTTAGCCCCAGTTGCCTTGGGAAAAAAAAGAAAAAGAAACCGCAAAAGGTAGAGTCTATCTATCAGTTTATTTATTCATCTATTTATCATCTATCCCATGACTGTGAGGATTTTTCTCTGGCTGTCTCCCACACCTAGAATATTTCCTCTTGTCATTTCTATCTATTGATTTCCCTGGCTTCCTTTAAGTTCCAGCTAAGTCCCATCTTTTTTTTTTTTTTTTTTTGCTGAGGCAATTGGGGTTAAGTGATTTGCCCAGGGTCACACACAGCTAGGAAGTGTTAAGTGTCTGAGACTAGATTTGAACTCAAGTCCTCCTGAGTTCAGGGCTGGTGCTCTATCCACTGTGCCTCCTAGCTGCCCCTAAATCGCATCTTTTTCAAGAAGTCTTCTCCAATTATTCTTAATTCCAGTGCCTTCCATTTGTTAATTCTTTCTTATTTATCCTACATATAGCATTTTTCTATTTATTTGTTTGCATATTGTCTTCTGCCATTAGTTTATGAGCTACTTGAAAGCAATGACCATCTTTTGCCTTTTTTTGGTATTATGAGTGCTTGGTACAATACCTGGTATATAGTGGGTGCTTAATAACTGCTTATTGATTGATATTGATCAGTTGATTCCTCTAAAATTTCATATATCAATGTAGTGTTTGATCTTTGCATCCCAAAATGTCTCCTTACACTCACAAAAAAATAATATCCTGTCTCAGATTGGTTATAATGACAGGAAAAGATGAAAAATGTTGGAGGGGGTGTGGGAAAACCAGGACATTACTACATTGTTGGTGGAGTTGTAAACTGATCCAACCATTCTGAAGAGCAATTTGAAACTCTGCCCAAAGGGCTATCAAACTGTGCATGCTCTTTGATTCAGCAGTGTCTCTACTGGACCTGTATTCCAAAGAGATCACAAAAAAGGGAAAAGGACCCACATGTACAAAAAATGTTTGTAGCAGCCCTTTCTGTAGTGGCAAGGAACTAGAAATTAAGTGGATGCTCATCAGTTGGGAAATGGCTGAATTATGGTATATAAATATAATGGAATATTATCATTCTATAAGAAACAATCAGCAAGATGATTTCAGAAAGGCCTGGAGAGACTTAAAAGAAATAATACTAAGTGAAGTGAGTAGAACCAAAAGAACACTGAACACAGCAATAACAATATTATGTGATGATCAACTGTTACGGACTTGACTCTTTTCAACAATGAAGTAATTCAAGGCAATTCTAATAAACTTGTGATGGAGAGAGCCATGCATCCAGACGGAGGACCATGGGGACTGAATGTGGATCACAACATAATATTTTCACCTTTGTTGTTATTGTTGTTGTTTGCTTGCTTGTTCTTTTTTTCTTTCTCATTTTTTTCCTTTATGATCTGATTTTTCTTGTGCCTCATGATAAATGTGGAAATAGATTTAAAAGAATTGCCTGTGTTTAACCTATATTGGATTACTTGCTGTGTAGAAAGGGGGAAGGGAAGGGAGGGAGAAAAACTTGGAACACAAAATTTTGCAGGAGTGAATGTTGAAAACTAGCTTTGCATGCATTTTGAAAAATAAAAAGCTATTATTATTTAAAAAGCCAGTATCCTGTGAAAAGTTGGATTGAGAGTCAGCAAGACATGGATTCAAATCTTGCTTCCAGTTCTTCCTAGCTATATGACCCTAGGCAAATCACTTAATTTCCCTAAACTTCTGGAAACTTTATGTCTACTAAATTATAGAATAGTTCTTATCTGCATTTATTAAGAGGGTTCTCACACCAACAAAATCAAAAATCCTCAGCATCATGACTTTTCCATCTAATGGGTGGAATTATTTAATGATGTTACATGATTGCAAACCATGTAATAATACAATCAGTTCAATTCAAGAAATCTTCATTAGGCTCATGTTAAGTGCAAGACAATATTTTTGAATAAAAATTACAATGACTCAAAAACCAGTGAAGAATGTACCATATACAATAGACATATGGAAAGATACTCATTAGCTTTTACACAAAGTCAGTTTTCATCTGTGTCCCATGGATGGATTTTTATTAATCACTTAATAAAATCAGATAGTGTATACCCAAAGTGACATATCATTCACCCTATAGTTTCTTTTTCTTTTCTCATTTCCCAATTTTGATGCAAAAAAATCTAATAAATGTATGATCAGAAAAAGAGGGAGGTCAATCATGCACCATTCTAGATGACAAGTAAGAAGTGATTGTGAAAGTCAGTCAATATTGGTGTTTTTAATGAAGTCCCCTGACAGAAATGGCTATAAAGACACCATATATAAAAATCTCATTAACTGGTAACAGTCTCCTGCTCTGCCTAGATTTTCCCAGTTATCAGTCTTGATCTTGCCCACTCTTTCCAACTATACCCAAACTGAATCATATTCACTCAAATAGCATGGACTCAGCATCACTGGAGAAGAACTCATCACCTGGGACAAAAATAAAAGTGGAAAAATGAGTCCATCCCTTCCACTTTACAATATGACAGATTTGGGAACGAGACAAGTAGTTTTTAATCCAACACATTTTAATTTAATATCTTTGGTATTCTAATATTGAGCTTTAAGGAAAGCCTTTTGGCTAATCAAGGCTGATGGGTTTTTCATGATAAGGATTTTTGTTTTTGGCTTTTCACTACTATTTAATTTTAAGAGAAAAAAGCCTAGGAATCTAAAATACATAATTCAAGCATTTTCTTTTTTCTCCCCCAACTACCTCATTAAGAACTTAATGACAGCTTTAAGGTATTTAGACACAGAACATTTACAAAACTGACCGAAATGGGGAGAAAACATATAAAACAGAAGAATTCTGTCTGCCAAGCAGGAATTGAATCCCCTTATGTATATAGACAAAAGTCATTCATCCAACAACAGTTTTTCTTATACTATACTGGACTGCCTCTCCACCAAGAATATTCTTCCATAAAGAAGTAATAAAGAACAATAATTAAGTCAATTTGAATTGTATTAGGTCAATATTTGAATAATATTGAAAATATAAACACCCAAATTAACTGCAAAGGACCTATGAAGCAAAATGTTATCTACCTCCAGAGAAAGAACAAATAAATAGAAGTATACTGTATATATATATATATATACATATATATGTATGTATGTATATACATGTTTGTATGTATGTGTGTATGTGTAAATTTATATACATACGCACACACACATACTTACAAACTTGTGTCTAATGGTAGCCATCTCCAGTATGGGAAAAAGGAAAAAGAGAAAAAATATAAATAGTTCAGAGTAGAAAATTTTAAAAGATATAGAAGGAAACATAGAAAGCAAAGTAGCTTTGAAAATGATGAGTAATTCTTATTTTAAAATTTTTCAAAAAAATAGTGTGAAGGTAAATTCATTGTTTTATAGTAAATCTTTTTAGGTTGTGCTGTGTACATGGAAATGTTCTTTTTTTGTCTTTAGGTATTTCAGTTCAAAATGAATTTAAAAAATTTAAAGAAGTAATAGTTGTAGTAAAAAAAAAAAACTTAATAAAAATAAAAATACCAAAGTTGACACCATGGTAACTAATTAGGATAGAACCTGGATCTGTGTTTACATTAGTATACAGATCTCCCAGATTAGAAAATTCCTTTTACCAATGCATGCTGGCATATCCTGTATAATTATTATTCTTAGAGTTGACTAGAGCACTGATTCAGTGATCTGCCCATAGTTGCACAGCCAATATATAGCAAGGTTTGAATCCAGCTTTTCCTAGCTCTGAGGCTAGCTCTCTCTCTCCATTATACCCTCTTACTGTGATTATTGGAACAAAATTAAATTCTGCCTAATATGTTCTAACCTTAAATTTAATTTCATGTCCTAAGGTTTTGTATTTTGTTCTCTTTAAGGTATCGGCACTTACACATTATTCACAACTTTTGTCGTAAGACATAATGGTAAATGAATATAACCCATGCAAAACAGCTTCTGTTAAGATAGAAGACAAGGTGTCAGTCTCTGTCAATCCATGGTCTGCCTAGAGAATTTGACAGCTAAAATTTAGTTCAAATGAAAGCTATTGCCAGAGAGCATAAATGAAACTTGTGCTTACCCAGAAACATTTCCAAATGTTAGCTATAACCAACCTCCTCCTATATACACACAAAAAAAAATTCACTAAAGTCTTCCAAATATAAGTTGGCATAAATAAATCTGACTTTTTTTGTACTTTCATGTAGATTTGGGACCAAGATAATTTTGCTTTAATAAAAATATCTTGCACAAAAGCAAAACCCAGTTATTCATTGCATCATAGATATTGTTACACTATAGATCAAGTTATTATAGATAAGGATTGTGGAGTGCATTTTCTTCCATATACTACAAAAAGTTGATAGCATGATATTGTCCTTGACTTCCAAAACTATGTATAAGAAGATTGTACTAAATGACAAATCTTGCCAATATAATAGGATAATTTAAAGATATGTCAATTCTGTGCCCTCTGGGCTCTTCAACACACTTTCCCCAATTATCTGCCTTGTAAATTTACAACCCAAAACCATATCAGATGAATAAGTAAAACTATTCTATAAACAAGCTATTCAAGGGAATAAACTCAATCATTCCTGGAGCATTAGGGATATGAAAAGACTCCACAATCTGATTTAATTCTGAAACCTATGAAAGAAGAATTCCCTGTTAATATCTTGAAAAATCGCATCTGCTTCTCCATTCTAGAGAGATTAGTTTGGAATTGTGAGAGATAGATTACAGAAGATTTGTAGATAAATAACATCTGAAAAAGACCCCAAGAAGTCCAAACTAGTCTTGGTTCAGACAATCTCCAGAAGCTAAAATTGAGTCTAGGGGTACCTTCTAGGGAAGAAGGGGATAATCACTTCTTCACTCAGAACCCCAACATGTTTGTGCAAAAGAAGTCAGTATATTCTTTTGTTTGTTACAAAGGAAAATTTATTGAGTTTAGATTTAGAGTTCAAAGCCTAATTCTGAGAATTACTACCTGTGAAACATTGGTTATTTCTTAGCTTCCTATTTGATCTACCAGGCTCCACTGTGTTCCCTGCCTCATGCATCTTCCACATAGCTGTCAAAGTAATTTTCCTAAGACATGGATATAACTATTATCCTGTTCAACATCCTTCAACATTGCTCCCAGTTGCCTCAGCATAGTATTTGAGACAATTTGCAATCTGGTTCCAAATTTCTTTGTTCAAAAAAATATATATTTAAAATTTCACTTATTTATTTTTACATTCTCTTTTTTAAATTTTGAATTTCAGATTTTCTTCCTCCTAATTATCCCTCTCTCACCTATTGAAAAGGTAAACAATATAACATCAATAATACATGTAAAATCATATAAAACATGTTTCCATATTAGCCATATCACAAAGCAAAGCAACATTAATAATAATAATGTGGAAAATTTACTTCAATTTACACTCAAAATTCATCACTTCTCTTTCTGGAGGTGGACAGCATTTTTTTCATCAAGACCTTTGGAATAGTCTTAGATCATTATATTGATGAAAGTAGCCAAATCTTTCACAGTTGATCATCATTACATTGGCATTACTGTGCACAATCTCCCAGTTCTTCTCACTTTATTTTATATCAGTCCATATATGTTTTGCCATGTTTTTCTGAAACTCTCTCATCATTTCTTACAGCACAATAATACTCCATCACAATCATATGCCACAACTTGTCCAGCAATTATCCAACTGATGAGCATCTTCTCAATTTCTAATTCTTTGCCACAACTTAAAGATCTGCTATAAATATTTTTATACATATACATATGTCCTCTTTTTCTTTGATAGATTTCTTTTTCCTCTTTCTTTGATAGATTTAGTAGCAGTATCATTCAGCCAAAGGGTATGTGTGGTTTTATAGCCCTCTGGGAATAATTCAAGATTATTCTCCAGAATAATTCTCCAGTTGCCTGTATATTTGAGAAATGAGGACTTGACCAGAGAAACTTACTATAAATTTTCTTGATATCATTTCATTGTCTTTGGTATCTTCTAACAAAATATAGTTTCTCTGATTATCTTTTAAAATTAAGTATATTTTTCCTTTTGTTTTGTCTGAGATCAAGATTGCTATCCTTACCTTCTTTTTTACTTCAGCTGAAGTATATTAGTTCCTGCTTTACCCCTTTATTTTAACTGTGTATCTTTCTGTTTCAAGTGTATCTCTTATATTCAACATATTGTTGGAGTCTGACTTGTACTTCCTTCTAGTATCCATTTCTTTTCGAATTAGCTCATCCCATTGATATTTGTGGTTATGATTACTAACTATATTTCCTTCCATCCTATTTTCTTCTGTTTATACTTTTCTATCCTGTCTCCCCTCAAAACTGTTTTGTTTCTGATCACTGCCTCCTTTAATGTATCCTCCTTTTTATCATCCCCACTCCCATCTAATCTCTTATCCCTTTCCTTTCCTATTTCCCTATTGGGTAAGATAGATTTCTATATGCAATTGAGCATGTGCATATATATGTGTATGTGTACATGTATGTATGCACATGTACATTCTTCTTTTTTTTGAACCAATCTCAATAAGATTGAAGTTCAAAGATTGCCCACCACTCTCCACCCTTCATTTTCCTCTCCACTATAAAAGCTCTTAATTTTGTACCTCTGTGTGTTCTGTGGATTTTTTTTCAATGTCTTACTCTTTGGTTCTAGGATATCAGAGCAGTTTTCTTTGATAAAGAAAGTTAAGGTGCTTCCCATGAAACCTTCCCTGGTTGTCTTAGTCATTATTTTGGTGATATATAAATTATGAGCTTGCATAAGTAAGTTAATCTGATCTATGAACATATTACATACCTGTAATAAAACATAAGCTTTCTGAGAGGAACGATCAAATTTAGAGAGATGACAACTAAGCTTTTCAAATCACAGAATTTCAATTAAAAAGGATCTCAGTAACTTGCATGAAATGATGCTGAATGAAATCAGCAGAACCAGGAGATCATTGTACACTGCAACAATAAGACTATATTATGATCAATTCTGAAGGACATGGTTCTCTTCAATAATGAGATGTTTCAAACCAGTTCCAATTGTTCAATGATGAGGAGAGCCATGTACACCCAGGGAGAGACCTACGGGATCTGAGTCTGGACCAAAACGTTGCATTTGCACACTCTATCGGTTTGCTTACATTATATTTTCCTTCTCATGTTTTTTTATTTTTATTTTTTTCTCTTTCCTATACAGCAAGATAACTGTATAAATATATATACACATATTCGATCTGTCAAATATTTTAACATAATTAACATGTATTAGACTTCCTGCCATCTAGGGGAGGGGGGTAGGAGGGAAAAATTTGTAACAGAAAACTTTGCAAGGGTCAATGTTGAAAATTACTTATGCATATTTTTTTGCAAATAAAAAGCTTTAATAAAAAAAGAATCTCAGTAGCCATAATGTATTGTGCATGCTCAAAAGGAATTGCAACTATAACAGACCCTTAAGTTGTCATCAAAATTCCACTTGAAGATCACCAATGAGAAAAAATTCATTTCTCTTTTGCACAGCTCTAATTGTTAGGGAAAAATTTTCCCCTATAACAATCAAGGTCATTTCCCTGAGCTCCCTCTTCTTTCCTCATCTTCATTTGACAAACCCTTATTATTTTCCTCCATTGTTTCCTTTTTGATTTTTCTCTCTGATAAAGATATTTACCTTGTCACTAAATCCAACTCTCTCTATAGGTACCCTTGATCCTGTCTTCTCTCATGCTCTTCCACTCTCTTATCTTTGGTCTGTTCTTATATACAACTTTCTACCCTCCTTCCTACAGCACAATAATACATTCTCCATCCTTAAAAAATATTTTTAGAGATCTTACTAGCCTTCAAAATGTTGTCCTTTATCTCTATTCCCTATATCAATCAAATTTCTAGAAAAAGTCCACATTGATTTTGCCTGAACTTCTTTGATTTTATAAACCCTATGTAATATATCTGATTTATCTCTCAACTGAAATACTTTCTCCAAAGTTGATGTTGATTTTTTAATTAACAAAGATAATGAGTTTTCCAACTCTTTTTATTCTTGACTTCTCTAATTCTCTTAATTCCTTGACACCCTTTTTCTCTATATACTCTTTATCCTCTGGGTTTTTGTGACATTGTTCTCTCTGGTTCTCATATTTGTATGACCACTCCTCAGTCTCCTTTGCTGGATTTTAATGTATACCATTCTAAACTGTGAGTATATAGCCCAAGACTTTATACTGCATCCTCTCCCTTTTTTCTGTACAGTTGCATAATTCTCGTAGGTTTAATTATCATCTCCATGAAAGTGATACCCAGATTCACAACTCCCTTCCTAGGTTCTCTTCAGATATTGCTCAGCTGACATATCTGCCAGTTTTTTCATTACCCACAGATTTAGTTCATCTGAGTTGGGTGTTTTTAATTCATCAAGAACAATTAGATGCTTTCTTATTATAACCTTACTTTATTGAATATCAATCCCAATTACCAATTTTTGCTCTGTCTTTCCAGTCCCATGATAATAAAAGTAACTTGGTAGCTAGAGCTGACCTTCTAGCCAGAAATATCTGGGGTCAAGTTCAAGACTGGCTGAGTAACCTTAAGCACATTCAACTTCATAGTGTTCTGACAAGTTTCAGGGAAGGTGTTAATCTATATTAAAGAATTTGAATAGAGAAATAACATAGTTATATCTATCACTTAATTATTTCTTTTCCAAAAAATATTTTATTTTTTCCCAATTACATGTAAAAATAATTTTAACATCCTTTTTTTGAAGTTTTGAGCTCCAAATTCTATCCCTCTCTCCCTCCCCTGAGATGGTAAGCAATATGATATAGGTTATACATACACCATATAAAACATCTCTCTATTAGTTACTTTGTGGAAGAAAGAGAGAGAATTGATACACTTTGATATGTATTCAGACACCATCAGATAACAGATAACATCAGAAACAGATAACATTTTTTGTCATGAGCCCTTTGGGATTGTCTTAGCCACTGCATTGCTAGTAAGAGCCAAGTCATTCACAGTTGTTTATCATACAATATTGTTGTTACTGTGCACAATGTTCTCCTGGCTCTGCTCACTTCACTGTATCTATTCCTGTAAGTGTTTCCAGGTTTGTTTGAAATCCACTTGTTTGACATTTCTTGTAACACAATAGAATACAATTACATTCATATATTATAGCTTGTTTAGTCATTATCTAATTGATGGGCGTCCCCTCAGTTTCCAATTCTTGGCTACCTCAGAAAGAGGTGCTATAAATATTCTTGTTCAAATACTTCATTTTCCCTTTTTAAAAAAATCTTTTTGGGATACAGACCAACTAGTATATTGCTGGATTAAGTGATATACACAGGTTGATTGCCCTTTGGGCATAATTCCAAGTTGCTCTCCAGAATGTTTGGATCAGTTTACAACTCCACCAACAATATATTAGTGTCTCAGTTTTCTCACATCCTCTCCAACATTTATTATTTTCCTTTTCTGTATATTAGCCACTTTGATGGGTGTGAGTACCTCAGAGTTATTTTAACTTGCATTTCTTTAATCAATTGTGGCTTAGAACACTTTTTCCTATGACTATAGATAGCTTTGATTTCTTTAAAAATAGTCTGTTCATGTACTTTGAATATTTATTAATTTCACTTGGACTATTTCAATAGCTTCCTGGTACTCTACCTCAAGTAAATCCACTCTGTATTCCACTCAGATTTCAAGGTGATATTCTTAAAGTATAGATATGTAATACCCCTCCCTCTCTCAACTTACTCCAGCATCCTCCAGATTTCCTCTAAAATCAAACATAAAATTTTCTGTTTGGCATTTGACCATGTCCTGTTTTTTTCTGTCCTTTTACATTTTACTCCCCTCACAACTTTTAGGAGCCAAGATGGCAGAGAAAACAGAGAATTACCTAAACTCTTCCATATTCACCTCAAATAGCTATTAAACAGTTCCCCCATATGAATCCTGCAGTAGCAGAACCAACAAAAAGATGAAGTGAAACAATTTTCTAGCACAAGAAAACTTGGAAGATCAGCAGGAAAGGTCTGTCTCATTCAGGTAAAAGAGTAGTACAGATAAAAGCACAGGCAGCATTCCAGCAAGCCAGGAGCAGGCCCTGCCTCAGAAAACCAGTGTGAGAACCTGAACCCCAATACAACACCAGGTAAACTAGGAGACACTGGCACCACCTCCCTGCAACATACCATACTAGCTGAGCTACCCTGCAGCACCTCACAATACCAGCCATACCCCTCTTGCTCCCTGCCCCACCTCAGCACAGCACTAGGTGAGATACTAAATCCTTGAAGTACTGGCACAGCACAAAGTCCCCCCCAGAGGCCATGGGGCAACACTATCACAAAACCAGAAAAAGAGCCTGCAAAAACATCACTTGACCTCAAGCCCAAAAAAGAATTAAAAATTGAATAATAAAGGTAGAAGAAAAATTGGGGAAAGAAATGAGAGTAATATAAGAGAATCATGAGAAACAACTCAACTGATTGATAAAGGAAGCACACAAAAATGGAAATTTTACAGAAAGAAAACAACTTTCCAAAAAATAGAATTAACCAAATGGAAAATGAGATTTTAAAAAAGCTCACTGAAGGAAATAACTCCTTAAAAATTAGAATTCAGCAAGTAGAAGCTTTATGAGACATCAAGAATAAAACAAACAAAATCAAAAGAATGAAAAAGTAGAAGAAAATATAAGATATCTCATTGGAAAAATAACTGATCTGGAAATTAGATCCAGGAGAGATAATTTTAAAATTATTGAACTACTTGAAAGCCATCATCAAAAAAAAGGACTTCAACATCACATCTCAAGATATCATCAATGAAAACTACCCTGATATCTTAGAACAAGAGGGTAAAATAGACATTGAAAAACCCCACAGATCACCCCTGGAAAGAAATTCCAAAATGAAAGCTCCCAGGAAAACTGCAGCCAAATTTCAGAACTCTCAAGTCAATGAGAAAATATTGCAAGCATCCAGAAAGAAACAATTTAAATGGCAGGGAGCCACAAGAAGGATTACACAAGATTTAGCAGCTTCAATGTTAAAGGACTGTGGGACTTGGAATATAATATTCTGAAAGGCAAAGGAGCTAAGACCATAACCAATTATCACCTACCCAGAAAAGCTGAGCATAATTTTTGTGCAGGGGAAATGATTATTCAATGAAATAAAAGTTTTTAAGTTGTCTTGATGAAAAAGACTGAAGCTGAACAAAAAAAAAATTTGATTTTCATTTTCAATACTTAAGAGAGTTATAAAAGCATAAAAAGGAAAGAAAAAACATAAAAGATTCAATGAGACTGTTTACCTCACTAATTGGAAAGATGATACTTCTAATTCTAAAGCATTGCATCACTGTTAATACAGTTAGAAAGAGTATACAATAAACAGAGGGAATTCAATAGGGGAATGACTGAACAAACTGTGGTATATGATTATGAAGGAATACTACTGTACTATAAGAAATGATGAAGTTAGTGATTTTAGAAAAAAATGGCAAGACTAGCACAAAATAATGAAGAAAGAAATGAGCAGAAGCAAGAGAACACTGTACAATAATAGCTGTACTGTTTAAAGAACAACTTTGAGTGACTAAGTTATTTTCTCTATTATAAAAACCCAAATTAACTATAGAAGACACATAAAGATATTATCTGAATCCAGAGAAAGAACTGATAAATATAAATATGTATAGAATAATTATACATACATGTATGTGTGTATGTGTATCTAAAGGTAGGTATCTACCTTTATGTATGTGTGTCTAAAGGTAGGCAAGAGTAAGAGGGGGGAAAAAAAAGAAGAAATTACATAATTTTGTTGTATATTTGAAAAGAAAATAAAGTTATGCATAGTAGATTTGCAGTTTCATGTATAATAGTTTTATTTATTGTACTGTGTTATGGAAATGCTTGTTTTCTTCCAAAAATTAAAAATTAAATTATAAAAATAAAAATTATTTTCTCAACAACTGTTTGAATTAATGTTAAAAAACACTTTACTCAGTCGTGTGCTCTATGATACAGAAGAAAAGAAGCAGAGAAGGGGGGAAAGCAGAGAAGAGAAAGAAAAGAAATAGAGAAGGAGCAGAAAGGAGGAGGAAGAGAAGAAGAAGAAAAGGAGGAAGAGAAGAAGAAGAATAGAAGAAAGAAGAAGAAAAAGAAAGAAAGAGGAGAGGAGTGATGATGATGATGATGTAGATGATGAGAGAGAGAGAGAATGAGAATAAAAAGAAAACAGTGCTATTGTTTCATGTTGTCACCATTAAAATATGAGTTGCTTCACAGAAGGGGCCATGATTTTGATTTTTTTTTTCCATTTCCTTGTTATTTAGCATAGTGATTGACACCTAGTACTGCATTTAATTCCACTGACTCTTCAGGTAGAGTCAAAACAGGGCTTTCTACCATGTCTTCTCTCCAGTATACTCTAATTCCTTACTGCAGGAACTTTCATTAATTCAAAAAAGGCTAGGTCATGATTTATGATAGTAGTCAAGCTTCCAAGAAATGTGGACCACAATTCAATTTGGGTTCTGGCCAAAAATACAATTTCTATCATGAAACCTGACAGGGAGAAGGGAACAAATAGATGATAGAGAATTTATATTTTAGCAAATTTTTCCTGCTAATTAGAATTTTATCTGTTCCAATTGTTATGATCTTCAAAGACTTAGATTTCTCATATGTAAAATGGGATAATAGTGACATGTATGTCAGAAAGAAAGAAAAATGGGATCATGTATTAAGGACCATGGCAAGTCTTGAATCATTATTCATGTCAAATATCATTATTCATGGCTTTAGTGTTGGCAAAAAGCCATGATATCTGAAAATGATTGTTTGGAATGTCTGATATTATTCATAAAAAAATCCAGGAAATCCAAGGAGATAATGTAAATGAATTTACAGAGAAATATTCCATGTTCTGGGAAAGTAAGAGGATGAATCAGAGTATATGAACTAGCTGGTGAGAAGTGCTTTCTGAGATCATTTTCAATGTGACTTGTCTAGATCAAAGCTTCTTAAACTATGAGTTTAGGTTAAAAACTTACATTGAATTCACATAAAAATGTGGATGTCATGAAAAATCTGACAACAGGAAAAGGCATTAAATATTCTACCAAGATTTAATTCTTTATGTAAAAATTAAGAAGCATCCCCTCTCACTAGTATACAAATTTGCTTTCATCTTTAAAAAATGTAAAATCATATGTATACCTAAGAATTGTTTTAAGATAAATTTCTTAATTATTTACTACTAGTAAATATTTGATTTGTATACTTATTTTCTATATACTTATATATGCGTAGGGTTGTGTAAAAATTTCTGAGGCAAAAAGGGTTGTGAATAGGAAATGTTTAAGAAACTTTAGTCTACATCCTAAAAGGTTAATGGTCACTCAGGCTGGGTGTGTAATGCAGGTAGCAGGGCCTACTAATCCTAGGATTCTTCCACTTCAATTAATTATTGCACAAACCAAAAAGTAATCCTTCACTTTTCTCTTTTATCATTTTATGAAATCATTTCACTAAGTGAAAAAAAAGAACCATAGTCCCAGAGTTTGAAATTCTGTCCAAAAAGCCTGGATAATTGCAGTCAGCACTGAGGTCAAAAGTTTTATGTAGTGTCCCTAACCATAGCCTATGGTCCCAGCAGCTTCAGCTGCTTTTCAACCTACAACAATTCAGGCTGACTTGCTAAGTTTCTGTAGGCCTAAAAAAGTCATTGGTTTCTTAGCATATTCCCTGACTGTTAGTATCCTATGACAAAGGCATCTTTATAATTGAAAGGCCCAGGGGAAATGAGATAGGGTGGGGGGAATGTTTTTAGTCTCACTGGTTTGAACTTCCAAGAGTTAGGAAGAGTCCCTGGTAACTAGATAACCATTGCATAAATCTACATTTAAAAAAAATTCTCATTATTGTTCTGTAAGAAATGACCAGCAAGATGATTTCAGAGAGGCCTGGAGAGACTTACATGAACTGATGCTGAGTGAAATGAGCAGAACCAGGAGATCATTATACACGGCAACAACAGTACTATATGACAATTAATTCTGATGGACATGGCTCTCTTCAACAATGAAATGTTTCAAACCACCTCCAATTGTTCACTGAAGAAAGCCATATACACCCAGAGAGAGGGATGCGAAATGTAGACCACAACATAACATTCTCATACTCCTTGATTGATGTTTGCTTACATTGTGTTTCCTTTATCTGATATATCGTTTGTGTAGATAAGATTTTTCTTGAACAACAATGATAAGTTTGGAAATATGTATACATATATTCGATTTGCCAATATTTTAACATAATTAACATGTAGTGGATATCCTGCCATCTAGGGGAGGGGTGGGGAGTTGGGGGGAAAAATTTGTAACAGAAAGCTAGGTAAGGGTTATTGTTGAAGAATTACCCACACATATGTTATGCAAATAAAATAAAATTAAAAAAAAAATTCTCCCTCACTCCCTTCCAATAATTATCACCAGGTTGCTTGGCTTGTAAACTGCCAAGTTCTAAACAAAGATCTTCCTTATGGGACATCTTTTTCCTTTTATGAATATTCTAAAACATACTTTTAATGTGACAAAACTTAACAAAATGCTTTAAAATCATTTATATGGCAATTTATTTCTCACCAAATACATAATGTTCCCAATCATTAAAGAACACTGAATTTAATTAACCAGAAAGAACATGACTTTACTTTGTTCTTCAAGCATATTACGTTTTTCAAGTTCATTTATAGACTAAAAGAGTGGCTGACAGTACTGAGAGCAGTGAGCTATAGTGGATGAAGGATAGGACTTGGTATCAAGAAGACATGGGTTGCAAATATGCTAAAAGACCCTTACTAAGTGTGTGAACTTAGATGAATCACTCAACTTTCTCCATGTTTCAGTCTTCTTTTCTTTAAAATGGAGATAGTAACAGCATCTATTTTCCAAGTTTAAGATGATAAAATGAGATAATATATTGTACCCCACATCCCTTATGATTATTGTTAGGATCAAGTGAGGTAATGCAAGTAAAATGGTTTCCCTCTTAAAAATGAAAGAGAAAAGTAATTGTGGGTCATAATTCTTACTGGAATTGATGAACTATCTGGTTTTTGCCATGTTTGATTAAAGAATACTGCATCTAATAGGGTCCCATATATTTCTTTTTTAATGGATTTTATTAATATTTTTGCTTTACATTGCTTAAATTCTTCTTTATATACTCCTCTTTCTTAACTCTCTCAGAAAGCCACTCCTATGAGAAATAAAATTTTTTAAAGAAAAAGAAGAGGGGAGCGGAGCCAAGATGGCAAACTGTGGACAGCGTTCTCTGTGAGCTCCTGAGACCTTCCCTCAGACCCAGACAAATTGAGCCTCCGAACTGATTTTGGAGTGAGGGCTCCACCAAATACGTGGACTACAATGCACTTCTATCAAGAATCTATTTTGAAAAAACTCTGGAGAAGGTTAGCCTCAGGGGAATCGACCACTGGCTGCAATCAGACACCAATGCGCCTGGGGCGGAAGTCGGAGCCGTGGATTTTAGGCACCCAGGAAATCCTTGGGAGATGCCTGGGACACTTTGCACTGCTTGCAGGCAGGTGCTTTGACAGATCTGCCTTTGCTAAAGGGTGGATTGAGAGCAGCTGAAAGCATGGTCCTAGTGCGGATCTAGCCTGACCACCCCACATCGGAAGTCAACTTGGAAAACTGCCCCAGGGCAAATTGAAACTGCAGCAGTATTCCCTGATGGTGACTGATACCTCAGCTCAAAATCATGAGTAAGAAGCAGAAGAGAGCTCTCACCATAGACAGTTTCTACAGAGAAAAAGTAGAGCAGTCCCCAGATCTTGAGATTCTGAAAACAATCCCTGAAGCCACAAAGGCAGACTTAAGCTGGTTTCCCTTTCAGAAGGCTTACCTGGAAGATTGCATAAAGAATCTCAAAAGAGAGCTAGAAGAAGAATGGGGAAATAAATTGAGATCAGTGCAAAAAGAAAATAATACTCTGCAACAGAGATGTGAAAAACTGGAAAACAGGACTGGTGAATTGGAAAAAAGAAAACAATTCATTGAAAAACAAAATTGGTGACTTGGAAAAAATCACCAATTCACTGGAAAATAAAAATGGTGAATTGGAAAATGACAACAATTCACTGAAAAATAAAATTGGCAAAATGGAAAAAGAATGCATTGAACCAAGAAATTCAATTGGCCAGCTACAAAAGGAGCTAAAAAAGATAACTGAAGGAAATAATACTTTAAAAATTAAAATTGAACAAATAGAAGTAAATGACTCAATAAGACTT
>JAJPUD010012109.1:0-12362 GCA_023553655.1 Myrmecobius fasciatus
GGAAGGAAGGAAGGAAGGAAGGAAGGAAGGAAGGAAGGAAGGAAGGAAGGAAGGAAGGAAGGAAGGAGAGAGAGAGGGGAAGGGAGGGAGAATGGGGAAGGAGGAAGAGAGAGAAGAAAGGAGGGAAATGCACAATAAACTATATGGAATATAGAAAAAAACCTTAGGAAACTAGTTATTTATGTACACTAAACTTAATCCAGATAACACTGCACCAAGATGCTGCCACTTTAAACATATCAGAACCTCTGTACCGCATTTCCTCAAAGCCTCCTCAGTTACCAGAATCAAATGTGAACCTGAATTCAAGGGAAACAAGAATGATATTTACAAGGTCACAGAATGCTTAAATAACTAGAATGCAAAGGACTTAAAATCATATTTCTAATTCTATCCTACCCTAAACAATCAAGTGCTGAAAAATTCAACTTTACAAACAGAGAAATCAAGGCCCAGGTCATCTATTCTTCCCAGATAGCCAGAAACAAAAAGCAAGCAGTCATAAACAGCAGAATTCCTAACCAGCTTATGGGTCGACATACTTCTCAAACCCAAGCCTTTATTACCCCAAAGTCTCTTTATTAACAATCTTGCCCCAGAGTGGGCCTTTGACTCTTCAGAAACATGGAAATATGCTGAGCTTTCTTTCCTGATATTGCCAACACTTTCTTATAATTTAGCAAATCCAATTAAGATCTCCATGAATCTCTCCAGACAAAAAAATCAATCCATCACCATAGTGTCTAGTCAAGGCTGGTAGAACTGATAAGACAGATGTGGTTACTGTTCAGAGATAGTTTGTCACTCTGGTCATGGAATCTTTCCATTCAGTCATCCTGACAGACCAGGAATCTTCAAAGGCACCCAAGGGTGTTCATGCTCCATCTTAAGTTCAAGCCATGAAGAAGTCAGTCTGATCAGGATACCCAGCAAGAGAAAAAAAAAAAAGTCCCACCTATTTATTAGTCAGTATATTATGAGTAATTAACACATACAAACCAAGTTTGGGGGCACAAAAGCCACAAATAAAGGTTGTTCCTGCTCTTAGGGAGTTGTTTGGTATATGAGATTGAAGAACATGGATACAGAGTAAGGTTCTTTATTTTTGGCACTTTGCTATTAATATTCAGTACATGTTTCTTCAGTGTATTGCAGAAGACACCCACCTACAGTTCATCAATAAGGAATGAGAAGAGAATGTGGTATGGAGTAGTCAGGCAGGAAGTAAACATTTATTAAGCATGCCTATGTGCCAGGCACTGTACTAAGCAATGAGGACCCCACCCCCCCAAAAAAAGGCAAAAGACAGTCCTTGCTCTCAAGGAACTTACAACCAAACAGGGGAGACAATAAGCAAATAAGTAAGTAAATAAATATTGGATAAAAATGAAACAATTTAACAGAGGGAAGGCTCTAAAATTAAAAACAGTTGGGAAAGGTTTCCTGTAAAAGAAGATTTTATTTGGGACCTAAAGAAGCTAAATAATCCAGTAAATGAAAAAGAAAAGTGTTCTGGGGGTGGGAGAAAGCCAGAGAAAATGTTCAGAGCAGAAATGGAATGTCTTGTTTACAGAACAACAAGGAAGCCAGTATCACTGAACTGAAGAGTACACAGTGAAGAGTAAAGAAATAGACCAGAAAGATAGGAAGGGGCATGAATGAGAGTCCTTGAATGTCAAAAAAAAAGGCATTTTGTATTTGATTCTGAAGGCAATGGGAAATCATTGAAATAAACTAAGGAGGGGACCTGAATTTTGGAAAAATCACTTTGCATTTTGGAAAAATCACTTTGGTAGCATTGCATAATAAAGCATGGATTGGAGGGAAAGAGACTTGAGGCAGGTAGAAGCACTGGCAGACTATTGCAATAGTCTACGAGTGAGATGATAAAGGCTGATCCTAGATTGATGATGATGTCAGAGAAAAGAAAAGAACCTCAAGATGATGGAAATATCAAGAGATGTTAAAAATGTCAAAGACAGGCTTTGGCAACAGAATAGACAAGGAAAAGGGGGAGAAGCAATGAGTAGTTGAAGATAACTTCTAGGTTGGGAGTTTGAAAGACCATTAGGATAATATTGCCTTCTACAATAAGAGGGAAGGTAGGAAGGGGGGAGAGTGGAAAGCAATGAGTTTCCAGTTTGGACATGTTGAGTTTAAAATGACTACTGAGTATCTATTTCCAGATGTCTGAAAGGCAACAAGATGTGAGATTGGAGGTCGATGGTATAAAATTAAATCCATGAGATATAATGAGATTAAATTAAATTCCTGAGATTTAATGATGATGAGATCACAAGTCAAGTTGAATAGACAGAGAAAAGAAGGGGGCCCAGAAGTAATCTGAGGAATATCAAAGGTTAGAATGCATACCAGGATGAAGATAAAGTAAGATAGATACTCGGACTGAGAAGGAAAATTAGATAATAGGAAGAGAACCAGGAAGGAGTTGTATCCTTTGTGAAACATAAAGGAAAAAAAAAAAGACTATCAAGGAGGGAGCAATCAATAATGTTTAAGGCTACAGAGATGTCAAGGAGAATAAGAATTAAAAAAAAGGTCATTGACCTTGGCAATTAAGAGATCAGTGGAAACTTTGGAGAGAGCAGTCTGCACAACTATCAGAAGATGCCAAGACTTCCAGCAAATAAATGAGCTCTGTCCACCTGATTATTAGTCACCAAGAAATTTTACCAATGTGTTAAGAGTCCTATAACAATCAATCATGAAGATTCATATAGCCCCTTCTACATCATTCTTACCATGGCTTTCCTGCTTCATTTTTCAGAAGAGTATTTTTATTACAGTTTAGTTGAACTGCTTCTGCTTGAGATCAATAGTAGCTAGTAAGACCAGAACTCTACTAGGACTAGGAATGAGGACTCCACTAAGAACATGCCAGAATACCTGGGATGAGACTCCTAAACTGCAAAGATAAAATGTGTTCTAATGGAAATGATTTTGAAGCCACTAACTTCAACAAACATTTCTTTTTTTTTTTCAAATCCTACCTTGAAACTAATCTCCTTAAAACAATTCTTTAAGGAACCCTCTGTGGTTGAATAGCCAAAAGATCCTGTTAAGTTTGATATTCTGGCCACAAAAACACAGAGAACCCACACAGAGATTGTGACAGAGGCTCAATTTGGACTTGGGGTTGGGAAAATAGTCAAAAAACATTTCTAAGGAATAGGAAGAAGAAACCTGAATCCTACAGGCCAAGTTCCCAGAAGGTAGGAATTGGAATGTTTGCCTGTTTCTTCTGTCTAGGTAACAAGGTATGGAAAACTGCCAAGGACAACTAAGCCAAAAGCTAAGGGAGGTTTTTCAGGACACACCTTAGTCAAATCAGAATCTGGCCTAGGATTAAAACACAATATGGGGGAAGTTAACTCCCACTTTTTTCTGAACCTTCTGTTTTTCCTAACATCAGAGCATAGCAAAGAGAAGAGTTTCTCACACTGTTCTCAGTCAGGTACCTAGGGATCTAATATAGGTGAAAGAAAGTTAGTTATACCACTTGTTCGGCAAGTACATACATGTTTCCTGATTATGGAAAAGAGGTCTGCTGGCACTAAGCTATTATAAGTGGCATCCTTCAAAGAAAAATAAAACAGAGGCCCTCCAGAGACTAACATGAATTCAGCAATGCAAGAAAACAGGTGCTAGCCCTAAATAGAACCACGTAATAAAGATTGATGAAAAGGAAGCAAACTGAGAAAAAAATTATAGCAATGAATCCAGCAAGACTTTTGGTCTATTTATTAGTAGCACATGGAAGAAAAAGGAAGAAATTATACTTGCAGATATCACTTACTTCACTGTGAGGAAACTGATGGGGACCATTAAGGCCATACTTTGAACAGAGATCAATCACCCAGTATCTATTAAGCACATATTATACACCAGGCCCTGTGCTATATTCTGGGGATAGATACAAAGGAAAAATGAAAAAGTTCCTACCTTCAAGGAGCTTACAATCTTATACTAGATGGCAAAATACAAAGGTTTGCAACTAAGAATGACATCCTAAAAAACTGAAGGTAATCATAATGGGGAAAACAAGACTTTTAATAAATGATTTTCGAAGTACTACTGTTGTAAGAAAAAGCCCCAAACCAGATGGCTAGACTTTTAAACACACACCAAAAAGAGAAACCTAGAACAGTAAATACATCTGATCAGTTGGAAGGGTTTAAATGATACTTAGAGCTTCACACCCTAATAGTGGGAGAAAGCTCTGTTTTCTCTTCAGAATCCCACTATATTCAAAGCTCAAAGGTGGAGCAAGTAAAGATGACTGAAGAGCTGGGTGAAGTTTTGTTCTGTTTTGTTTGCTTTTGAAGAAGAAAATAAAACAGAGAAAATATATATGGAAAGAATGAAAGAGGCATAACTTTTAATCACATAAAGTGCAGCCCTTTAAAAAATAAGAGGAAGGGGTGAGGACTGAGAAATAGACTTCCTCATGAACCTCACTCAATCTGAATTAGATTGAAAACTAATGTAGTTTTCATGAAATAATGTAGATGCCCATTGACTGCAGAATAGCTAGCTAAACAAGGTTGAACACACACATACACACAACACTGTATTTGATGTATAAATATATTTCAAAAAACAGGGAAATAGGCAAGGGCCTCAGGGAAAGGAAAGGGTTTGGTTTTTTTGTTTATTTTTTTTGTTTGTTTTTGTTTTTTAAAGAGATAGGGGAGAGATGAGGAGAGAATAGTCACAGAAAGAAACTTTAACTACAGAAGGTTATAAGAGGAATAGAATAGAATAAGAATTCCAATTAAGAAATTGCCAGTGTTAGTCCTCTTATTTTTCTTTCTTACCACCATTTCCTTGGTAAAAAAGATTAAGAGTCAAAGAGAAGAAAACAGTATAATAGGATACAATAGAAGAAAAATACGTAGTTCATAATGGTGAACGGAGTGAACACAAATCTTTCAAAGGAGAAGAGTTAGCTGAATCTAATGGAAAGCAGAATGTAACAATATGCTGTTTACAAGAACACAATTGAGACATATATTTGAACAGAAGTAAGTAAAATGAGAGGCTGGAATAGAATCTAGATGAAAAGGTGAATTAAAAGAAGAAGAGATGGTAGCTATGATTTCAAATAGGACAGTAAAAAAAAAGCAAGTTAAAAGAGATAATTCAGGAATTATTATTATACTACATTATATTTAAAAGCACAGTAGATAATGAAATAATATTAATAAATATAATTTCATTCAGTTAATTGTATTTAAGTGCTTAAATATAAATGCTATTCTTAGTCTTGTCATGTCCAACTCTACATGATTTCATCTGGGATTTTCTTGGCAAAGATACTAGAGCAGTTTGCCATTTTCTTCTTCAGTTCATTTTACAAATGAGGAAATTGAAGCAAACACTGTTAAGTGACTTTCCCAGGATCTCCTAGCTAATAAGTGCCTGACACCAGATTTGAACTCAAGAAGATGAGTCTTCTTGCCTCCAGGACTACTATTCACTGCCTCACCACCTAGGCTTGCTGGCAAGCAAAATAGGTGGTGGGCTGCATTTAGCTTGGCTTCTATTGTTTGTCATCCTTTGACTTAAAGAAAAAGCAAACTGAACCACAAGAAGATACAGACAGAAAACTAATGTCCACTGGATATTTCAATGTGTCCCTTTTGCAATTACAACTATTTAGCAAATAAAAAGAGAATTTTGGGGAAATTAAATTTTATAATGCTCTGATGATTCGTGAATAGGTGAGGAATATAAATATTTCTCAGCATCATATGGCATTTTAAAAAACTGACCACATGCTAAAACATAAAAAACTCAAAAAAAATTGCAAAAGTGTAGAAATACTAAATACCCTTCATTGAATACCATGCAATAAAAGTATAATCAGTAAGAAAATTTTGAAAAAAAAAAAAAGGACTAAGATTTAAGTGAGACTAAATAACATAATTGTAAAAAACGGATTTTAAAAGAAATTATAGAAATATTAAATAATTTTATCAAAGAAAAGTGCAACAATGAAACAATTTTTAAAAAATTTTGGGATGCAATCAAATTAGTTCTTAGGGAGAATGTATAGCTTCACATACATTCATCAGCAAAAGAGAAAAAGAACAAATCAATGAATTGGACATGCAACTAAAAAACATAACAAAATAAACAACAACAAAAAAAGCCCCAAACCATTAAGTGATAAATCAAAAATCCCCAACTAAATGTCAACCTGGGAAAACTGCAAGTCTGATAGAAATTAGGTTTAGAACAGCATAGTACACCATACACAACCTTCAAGCTACAAATGGCCTAAAAGTAAAAGGTTATATTTAAAAAGAAAAGAAAAAAAGGAAGAAGATACTTTTTTATAATTATGGCTAGAGGGAAAATTCTTTTTTTTTTTTGAGTTTCAACAATACTTATAATTCCAAGACAAATTTGTATTAAGTCCTCTTTTCAACTGATTTTTGATATGCGAAATAAATGATATCCATTAGGGAAAACTGTGTCCTACATACACAATCAAATTATGCCTGAGACAGAAAAAGCTTTTTAAAAGGTTCATTCAAAGAAAGAGCAACTATTAATGAAATATGAGCAATCCTATCAGTATTGAGCTTTACAAAAGTTGTACTCAGAAATCAGAAAATAAAAATAATCTCATCCACATTATTAGAAACTGGCAGCATAATCTACTTCACAGTTTACTGTTTTATCTCTTATGGGAAACATCCCCTATAGCAATTTATCTAAGCTTTTTTGCCTGTGTGAAATTATCTGCTTCTTCCTCAGTGAAAGCAGAGGATGTAAGCCCACTGTCTGGTATGTGAGCATGAGCATTACCTTTTATGGATCCTTGGCTGGACTAAATAACCCCCAAGGTCCTAGAGGGAAAATTCTTTTTTTTTTCTTTTTTTTATTTGCAAAACATATGTATGGGTAATTCTTCAACATTAACCCTTACAAAACTCTCTGTTACAAATTTTTCCCCCCTACTCCCTACCCCTCCCCTAGATGGTAGGATATCTACTACATGTTAATTATGTTAAAATACTTGACAAATCGAGTATATGTATACATATTTCCACACTTATCACTGTTGTGCAAGAAAAATTGTATCTACAAGAAAGAAAAATCAGAGAAAGGAAACACAATGCAAGCAAACATCAATAGAGAGCATGAAAATGTTATGTTGTGGTCCACATTTCACATCCCTCTCTGTGGGAGTATATGGCTTCCTTCGGTGAACAATTGGAAGTGGTTTGAAACATTTCATTGTTGAAGAGAGCCATGTCCATCAGAATTGATCATCATATAGCATTGTCGTTGCCATGTATAATGATCTCCTGGTTCTGCTCATTTCACTCAGCATCAGTTCATACAAGTTAGAGGGAAAATTCTTAACCAAGAGTATAACAGGTTAATTACCAAAGAAAATAAAATGGATAATTTTAGTTTGAAAAAATTGAAAAGCTTCTATATAAGCAAATGAAATGCAATTTGAATTTAAAAAAAAGAAACAGCTAACTAGAAAAAATATTTGTAGCAACATTTCTCTGATACAGATCTGATATCTAATGTTGATAAAAATATATAATAACAAGAGCCACTTTACCCCTAAGTAAGTAGCCAATTTATACAGGAAGACTAAAGAAATGTAATCTATAAATCAATATATGAAAAGACACTCCAAAAATGAAAGATACTCCAAATTATTAATAATAAAACTACAAATGAAAAAAAATTGATTTTCTACTGAACATCCATTATATGTTGGTAAGTAAAGATAAGAGAAGATTAAAATAGCAATTGTCAAAAGGTGACAGAAAAGGAACACTAATCAACCAGGAAAGCAATTCAGGATTACTATACAAAAAGTAACTAAATTGTGTGCAACCTTTGACCTACCATTACCACTACTCATTGGCATATATTTCAAAAGAAGTCAGAGACAGAGATAAGGAATCATATGTACATATGGCAGCAGCACTTTTTTGTCACAGCAAAGAATTAAAAACAAGGGTAATGCCCACTAATTAGGGACAGCTTGTAAATAGAGATATAAGGTGGGAATATACACTGAGAAATGATGACTTCAGAGAAATCTGAGAAGACTTGTATGGATTAATGCACAGTAAAATGAGCAGAAGAACAAAAATTTACACCATGTCCACAATAATGTAAAGGGAAACAACTTTGAAAGACTACTCAACTCTGATCAATGGAGTATCTGATCAAAACTTCAGAAGATCAATGATGAAAAATATTTTGGTGATAGACCAGAGGTATAGAATAAAACATTTCCAGACATAGCCAATATGCTGAATTATTTCGCTTGACTATATTTATTTGTTACAAGGGAAACCTATTTGGGGATGAGGGTGGATACTTTCAGTGGGTTGTGATTAGGATATGAAATACATAAAAGAACATAAATAAAATATTTTAAAATCCACAGAAGAAAGCAAAAAGACATGCAGAAGGGGTACCAAATGAATTTAATATAAACTTTAAAATTATATATAACTGAAATTTATGGTTTTACATACAATATTTTTTGTTCTTTTTTTGTACACTAAAATGTTGACAATTATTAAGCTCACAACAAAAAGAAATTGTTTAAAGCTGGAAGCTCACAATTTTTTTTACATCTTATTTTTTTTAATTATTAATACTTTTTATTTGCAAAATATATGTATGGGTAATTCCTAAACACTAACCCTTACAAAGCTTTCTGTTACAAATTTTTCCCCCTACTCCCCACCCCTCCCCTAGATGGCAGGATATCCACTACATGATAATTATGTTGGAATACTTAAATCGAATATATGTATAGTTATTGCCACACATCATTTTTTTGTTCAGGAGAAATCGTATCTATAAGAAAGAATAATCCGATAAAGGAAATATAATGCAAGCAAACATCAATAGAGAACATGAAAATGTTATGTTGTGGTCCACATTTCACATCCCTCTCTCTGGGTGTATATGGCCTTCTTCACTGAACAATTGGAATTGGTTTGAAGCATTTCATTGTTGAAGAGAGTCATGTCCATTAGAACTGATCCTCATATAGTACTGTTGTTGCCATGTACAACGATCTCCTGGATCTGCTCATCTCACTCAGCATCAGTTCATGCAAGTCCCTCCAGGCCTCTCTGAAATCGTCCTGCTGGTTGTTTCTTACAGAGCAATAATATTCCATAACATTCATATACCATAATTTATTCAGCCACTCTCCAATTGATGGGCATCCACTCAGTTGGAAGCTCACAATTCAAGAGTAGCAGTGTGTTTATGATGGAAATAGCACTACACTTGGATTAAGGAGACCTGGGCTATAATATCTTTTTTTTTTTCTTTTTTTTTGCTGAGGCAATTGGGGTTAAGTGACTTGCCCAGGGGGCACAGCTAGGGAATGTTAAGTGTCTGAGACCAGATTTGAACTCAGGTCCTCCTGACTTCAGGGCTGGTGCTCTATCCACTGCACCACCTAGCTGCCCCTGGGCTATAATATCTAATGGGGTATGTGACCATCAGAAAGTCTCTTCATATATCTGAACTACAATTCTACATTTGTAAAAACTGAGTAAGTTGAACCAGAATGTCCAGGTGATTTCCCTGTTCTATGATTCTATAAATTGGCAGCTCAGAATTCTTTCTCTCATTCTTATCCTTTTTTCTATGGATCTTTGTCTGCTTTCTTCATGCTTTGGAAGATGTGAAGTGTGTCTGATTTGTAGCTGCAACTTCTGTAGATTGGGAATATTAAGCTCACTGCATATATAATGTATAGGAAAAGTATAGCTTTCAATTCAACAATACCATGTGCCAAGAGGTGGGACAAAAAAACAAACAAAATTGCAATTGTCTCTACCATCAAACAGTTTACATTCTCCTGGGAGGGAATAAGGACATATCACATAAATACAAAGTAAATTATAATAACTGGAAGTAGAAGGGCTCCTCTGGGCTAAAATGAAGTAGAGAAAATTGTAGAAATATCTATCTGGCAAACATTTTGGGGCACTTTCCATGTTCAAATTCATAGAACAAACAGCACCTGACTGGCACTGATCCAAGTGCTATAGAAACCAAGGGGGATCCTTATGTCCTGGATTCATGGGTTATTCTGATAATAATGATAGCATAAATGTGCTATCAAGTACTTTCATTAACAGATCATCAGGGTACAAGCTTAACATACCCAATGGAACAACTGTCCCATTTTGAGGAACTATAAAGTTAATGGAGTCCTGAAGTCTTTTTTTAACCCCATAGCAAAAGTAAACGGTTGGGTCAGACTTAATGATATAAAAATATCCAAAACTAAACCCCCAGATATTGCCTTCTCTACCTTTTTCTAGTTTAATATGAGATATTATTCAAACTTAAAGGGAAAAATTAGCTTCTTTCTCCAGGGAGAAACCAAAGGTAAAAATAAGAACCTGATTTTAAAATCTGACTTCCTGCCTAAGCCTTTTTTTCCTAAGGCTGAATAGGAAGACAGTATTTCTGAAGCACCTGATTTTTCCACACTTTGTTCCTTGCTTTACCTTGAGGGCTAAGAGCATTTTAAGGTACTTTTAATTAAACAAGACAGCCAAGGATGAAAGCTTATTCACATTTCAGAACCTCCTGCTTTCCTCCCTTGATCCCCCCCTTCATAGGGTGCGAGAGGATAAAGGAGAGAGAAGGATAATGTTCAACTACACGAGAAAGATAGTTGGGGCCAAGCTAAAAAGAACTTTAAGTCACTTCAAGCTACTTCTGAGGACCTATATCTCTTTCCCTTCAGTGCCCATATTAGAAGTGATGAACTTTTCAGTAGTAGTTTTCTACTCAGCCCTATCTCAAAATCAGTACTCTCATTTCCTTTTATTATTCTTCTTTTGTACTTGTAACTTTTCTTACTCCAGTAACAGTTCCATATCCCTACTGAAATCTTTCAGCCTCCTAAGGGGCTGCATTAAACAAACAAACAAAAAAATCTAAACAAATGTTAGTATAATAGGGAAACACTGGAATTAGTTGAGTAGAAGAGTCAAGTATTTAAGGAAAATTAAAAGGACTTTATAAGATGGAATGGAGTGAGATGAAGCATGAGGACCAAGTAGGAGGCTATTGCAATAACTTAGGTAAGAGATGATTAGGGCTTAAACTAAGGTAGAAACTGTGCAAAGGTAGAAAAGTAGGCCACATGCAAGATATGTCATGTAGGTAGAAACAAGAAGATTTGGCAGCTAACTAGATATAAAGGGTGAAGGGGCGGGCAGTAAGGAGATGAAAATAATGCTGAGGTTATAAACCTGAGAGACTTGAAAGAAAGTGGTCCCTACAATGGTAATAGGGAATTTAGGAAGAAGGGAAGACATGAAGGGGAAAGGTAAGTTCAGTTTTGGACATGGTGAGTCTAATGGTTCTAGAACATCCAGTTTGAACTGGCCAACAAGCATCTAGTCTCATGGGACTGAAACTGGGGGGGGGAGAGTAATACTTACTATATTTGGAAGTTATCAACCTAGAGATGGTAAGTAAACTGATTGAGACCTCATGAGTTAACCAACAGAGTGAATAAAGAGGGGAAAAGATCTAAAACAGAGCTTTGTGAAGAAACCACAAGTAGAATATATAATATAAATGATGAGTCAGAAAAGGACAGAGAAATAGATAGAAAAGATGAGAACCAGAAGAGATTAGTGTCACAGAAACCCAGAAAGGAGTGAGTACTCAAGAGAAAAGGGAGGTCAACAGTCTCCAGTGAAATATATAGATCAACAATTCTTATGAACGTGGCTCTCTTCAGCAATGAGATGATTCAAACCAATTCCAATTGTTCAGTGATGAAGAGGACCACAGGAACTGAGTGTGGACCACAATATAGCATTCTCACTCTGTTATTGTTTGCTTGCATTTTGTCTTCTTTTTCAGTTTTTTCCTTCTTGATCCAATTTTTCTTGTGCAGCAAGATAACTGTATAAATATGAATTACATATATTGGATTTACCGTATTTTAACATATTTAACATGTATTGGATTACCTGCCATCTAGAGAAGGGGGTGGGGAGAAGGAGGGAATAATTTAGAACAGAAGGCTTTGCAAGGATCAATGTTGAAAAATTACCCATGTACATGTTTTTTAAATAAAAAGTTTTAATAAAATTTTTTTAATTTAAAAAATAAAAATAAATTATATATATATATATATATATATATATATATTTAAATCAAGTATACAGATCAAGAAGAATGAGGCTCCAAAAGACAATCAGACTTGGCAATTAAAATATCACTGGTAACTTTGCAGAAAGTAGTGAAACTCAGTTGAATTTAGAAGTTAGATTGCAAAGGACTGAGGAGAGAAGAAG
>JAJPUD010012109.1:12462-23210 GCA_023553655.1 Myrmecobius fasciatus
TTTTTTTTTGTAGAAATTTGGCTGACAAAAGAAAGATAAGGATGGTCATTCAAAGAGATAGCTGAGTTTAGTGAAAGTTTTCAAAAGATGAAAGACACAAAAAGAAAAAGAAACAGAACAACAAAGACAAAGAGATAGAAAGGAGAAAGTATGACTGAAATTGTAATCTGCTGGAGAAGATGGCAGAGAAATGGAATCAAACTTACATGCCTCTTCCCCACTTCAATCTATCCTATATTCAGCCATCAAGGTGATTTTCCCAAAAGTCTGATCATACCTCTCCCCTGGTCAATGAGTTTCAATGGTCCCTTTTCCTCTAAGATCAAGTAAAAAGTCCTCTATTTGTCATTTAAAGCTGTTCATAAATGAATCTTTCTTTCCCTTCTAGTCTTCTCACACATTATTCCCCTCCATGTACCAGGTATATTGACCTACTGTTCCTCAGCTAATATCCCATCTATCTCCATGCTTTTGTACTGAGTGTTTATCCCCCCAATTCTGAAATCTCTTGCTCACTCCTCACCTTCATCTCTGTTGGTTTCCCCTTCATATCTCTCCCCTTCACATCTACTTGGTTTCTCTGACTTCCTTAAAAACTTACCTCAGGACCTACTTTGTACAGGAGGCCTTTCTCATTCTATCCAGAGGGCTAGGATCTCCAATTTTTTATTATCTTGATTATCTGTTCTTTATAAATTTCATACATTTCTAGTTATTTACATATTATCTCCCTCCCACCTCCATTTAAATGAAAGTTCCTTGCAGGCAAGGGTGTTGTTTTTGCCTTTCTTCCCAGCACTTAGAACAGTACCTGGCACAAATAAGTACTTGATAAATGCTTATTGACTAGCTCGATTTTCTCTCAAAATACCAGGCTCCTCCTCTGTGGGAAGAATGAAGGATCAGGGAAGTGTGAAGAAGGAAGAAAACTTCTGGAATAGCTTCAATAGGGAATGAGATAAGGAATCAATTATGGAAGACTAACAGAACTTATTTGCTTCAGTGCAGACTCAGTTGAATTTGGATAAAAAGAATTTATAATGTACTCAGCTCAGTTGCATGATTTTTTTTTCAGTTTTGTTCAGCAGCCTATGAGTAAGATCAGAGGACATAGATGGTGGCAGCAATCCTCAGTTGAGGTTTGGCAAGAAATGAGCAATGATGGGACAAGAGAAAAGGGATTTCAGAGCAGAGGACAGTGTAGATTTAAAATGGTTAAGTACAGTTTAAGTCATGACTGGAGAGGAAAATGAAGTCAGATCATTTATCCCTACTAAAGTACTCAATGAGGACAAAAAATGGTCTGGAAGTATTGAGTTATAGGAGTTATAATCAGGTAATCAAAACAATTTCTCATCAAGGAAGTGGAAATTCATGAGTAATGTTAAGGACTAATGAATGACCAGAATCCCTAAGTGTAGCTTTGAGGTAAAGTAAAAGAATAGATCATGAGATGTAAAGAGGCTGAGAAAGTAGGAGGTTAGGGGATTTTATAGGAGTCCCTGAATATAATGGCAGAAGTTGGGAAAGGAATAAACATTTATTAAGTCCTTACTATATGTAGGACACCATGATAGATACTTTACAAATATGATCTTGTTTGAGGAGAGAAAGAATGCGAGACAAATGCTGAGCTCCTTGACAAAGAAGAGATAATAAACAATCAAGAATCTAGTGTACTCTAAATACGTTCATTATTATTAGGAACTCCACAAAGTCTGAATTTTTCCAGGTAGATATAAATAAACAAATCAAGAAAGAAATGTTTTATCTATTAAGAGTTTCATGTGAAGCTATATTTCTGGGACCCCAGAAATATTTATGAGTACATCAAAATAATTTCAGAGAGAAGGCACTTTATCTGAGACCCAGGAAGACCCAAATAAGACCAATCCCCTAATGGTTCTAAAGTCATTCTGGACTTTGCCCTGTCAAATCATTAAAGCAGCTTTAGGAATCAGCTTTCAAAAAAAAAAAAAAAAGTGAGGGGAATGGCCAAAAGGGTAGACTCTTCACTTTCTTGATTAAATCTGTCAATTTGCCCATACTACTGCTAAACTCCTAAGCATGGATCTGTTTCCTTGGGATAATAGTAGAAGGTTGAGGGACATTCAAAAAAAGCCATATTTGAGAATTGGAATCACTCTGCATTCCAGGAAGTGTCAGATCCATATAGCCAAAGAGGAAGTAGTACAATCTTGCTTAAGTCACTGACATGGATGGGAGTTCTGGTTATATAACTAGATTGCTATGCTGGCTGTAGCTTCTAATGATATTTCATACTTTTGATAGATTTCCAGTGAGATCAACAGTCATTTTAATCCTGAATGACACACATGAAGCTCAGGGAAAGCCAAAAATACTTGTAGGTTTCATTGATGGAAGTCATAAGTAAGGGAGAAAAACTTCAGAGAGATCACCTGTCTTCAGCTTCTTCAATAAATACATATTAAGTTCCAGTTGAGTTCAAAGCATTGGGGGGAGGGTGGATAGAGACGGGCATGTAATGGGGAGAAGTATAAGTAATACAGAGAAAGTTAAATCAGACACATTGCCTGCCCTCAAGGAATTTACAATCTAATAAGAGTAATGCTCCAGTAATGAGTAGTGTACTCAAATAAACATAATAGAAATAATTTTAAGTTTATAAGAGATCACAGAGTGACAAGAGCTTTACAGAAAAAGGAACTATTTCTAACTGAAAGGAAAGTTTCCTGGAAATCTTATGGAGTAGATGACACCTGAAATGGGCTTTCAGGACAGAGAACAATTTTAGTAGACTAGTGGGAGGAAGTCTGTTCCAAGTACAAGAGATGAGATTAAACCACTGCTTAGACACAGGAGAGGTAAGAACCAGATCAGGGAACAACTATTAATCTAATTTAAATGGATTATCAATATTTGAAGGGAGATAATATGAAATAAATGTGAAAAGGTAAGTTGGAGTCTGATTATAAACCAATGTGAATGCCAGGTCAAGTTTGCATTTTACCCTGTAAGTGGCAAAAGGCAGGGTACAAAGAACCCACTGAGTCTTTGGGAGAAAAGAAGATTAAAACAAACATTACCATATATTAAAGCATCAAAACATTTTATTCACCTCCAAGAATTAAGCATGATAAAGACAAGATGATTCCAAAAGATTCAATATTCTAAAACCAAAAACATACTTCTCTTAACTCTCTTTTTTTATTAAAGCTTTTTATTTACAGAACATATGACTGATTTTTCTACATTGACCTTTGCAAAATTTTTTTTGTTCCAAATTTTTCCCCTCCTTCCCACCATCCCCACCCCTGGATGACAGGTAATCTAATACATGTTAAATATGCTAAGTTATATGACAAATCTCAAGTATTTTAACATAATTAACATGTAGTAGAGTTCCTGCCATCTAGGGGAGGAGTGGGGACTAGGGAGGGAAAATTTATAAAGGAAAGCTTTGTAAGGGTCAATGTTGAAAAATTACCCTGTATACATGTTTTGAAAAAAAAAAGCTTTAATAAAAAAATTATATGATAAATCCAATATATGTATACATATCTATACAGTTTTTTTACTGCACAAGAAAAATCAGATCTAGAAAGAGAAAAAAAAAACAACCTAAGAAGGAAAACAAAATGCAAGCAAATATTCACAGAATGCATTAAAATGTAACGTGGTCTTAACTCCTTTTTCAAAAATGGGAGAGAGAAAAAGGAGAAGAGCAAACACAGGTGAACTGACAGTTCCCTTGACAGGGATAATATATCTACCATGCATTTAAATAATCAATTCTGACTGTAAGGTTGCAGATTTACCAAATAATGTAACAACTTCTAGGATGCCATTATGGGATCATCATGCTATAATACTACAACTATGTTGAGACTGTATGATGGAATGTCTTGAAATGTCACCCGGGCCAATACCAAAGCAAAATAAAAAATGACTCCTAACCATCACCACTCCCCTAATCCCAGATGTGTGCTAAAAATAACCAAAAATACCTACATGATCAGGTTACTCAAAACGAGAAACGTTAAATCTGTTTAGAGGCAAGAAAACAGTGACTACACCAGCAAAGAACATTCAGAGAATCTCAGAAATGAAAGTGTCATGGCCTTTGATGTTACCTTAGTTCTCTGTTACACAAAATTGATTTTATCTCCAATTCAACTGACTCCTTAACTCAACCAGAAACCAAACTAACAAGTTAGTTTTGTAAAGTCTATCCTGAACCATTATGACTTAACCACCAATGGACAGCAACGAGACAGGAAGAAACAGTATGATGTGGTGGAAAGAAAACTAAATTTAGAGTAAGAGAACCTGGGTCCCAATTGTGACTATCGTTTATTATCTATACAATCTTGGACATTTCACTAACTTCCTATTCAATAAAGTGAAGGCACTGAATTAGATGCTGTCCAGAGTACCTTCTTGGTCTAAATTCTATAATGCCAATATAATTAACACATGCTGCAGCCTTGGTATCACTGTGGACTTCCATCTTTCAGGCACTGTTGTTCTTTGCCTCTGACATGATGTCTACTTAGGGCCCAATAAATTAGCAGTAATATCAGGAAAATCCCCATTTCATAGACATGGAAGCAGGCACACGCGCACACACACACACACACACACACACACACACACACACACACTCTTTCTCCCTCTCCTTCTCTTTCTCCTCCTCTCCCTCTCCTTCTCTCTCTCTGTCTTTCTGTCTGTCTCCTCTCTCTCTCTCTCTCAACTCCCTACAATGAGTCAGTAGAAAATTGGGCTGAGAGCTCTGGTTTTCATAAAACAACACACAGCAAACCAAGTTAATTGCTGGAAGTTAACCTAGGAAATGGAAGTGCTTCCAGGCTGAAATATCTGAAGCTTTAGCCTGGTATCTGTTCATTCTATCATAGTTATTTTCAACAATTGAATACATAATGAAGAATTGTGACCATCAGTATCTAAACATCTCAAAGCATATTCAGATAAGTTAAGTCAATAAGCAACACCTGAAAACACAGAGAAACTCCTTAAAAGCCTCTCAGAAACCAGAGGCCCTTTTCAAACTTCTCAAGGGCCTGCCCTGACAATTCTCTCCTTTTGCAAGTCATTTCATTTCATCTCTGCATGAACATATCTCTCTCAGTCATGTTACAAAAACTATTGAGGATATATTCTGCAAATCACCACTGCAACCTGGGAGATATTACAAGTCACATGACCAGCATGATGGTAGAAAAGTCACTTTCTCCAAACCACTTTAAGCCTCCAATTGCTTCCCTAAAAAGAATACCATACAGAAGAAAGTTCTACATCACATAAAGGAAGGTGACTTATAGGAATATCTCATTTTATTGCACTTTGTAGATATTGCACTTTTTATAAACTGAAGTTTTATGGCAACCCTGCAATCAAGCAGTCTTTTGGTACCATTTTTCCAAGAGCATATGCTCACATAGTGTCTCTGTGTCACATTGTGGTGATTTTCACAATATTTCAAACTTTTTCATTATAATTATATCTGTTATGGTAATCTGTAATCAATGGTCTTTGATGTTACTATTGTTACTATTCAGGGCACTATGAATTATAAATTATAATTATAATTTATAATTACAAGTAATTATAAATTATAAATAATAAGACAGCAATCTTAATAGATAAATGTTTTGTGTGTTCTGATTGCTCCACTGACTAGATGTTCTCCCAGTCTTTCTCCCTCACCTAGGGCCTCCTCATTCCCTGAGACACAATAATATTGAAATTAGGACAACTAATAACCCTACAGTGGCCTATAAGTTTTCCAGTAAAAAGGAAGGGTTGATCAATGAAATCAACTTCACTGCTGTCTTATTTTAAGAAATTGTCACATCCAGCCCCTTCAACAACCAAACCTAACACCAGCAAAAAGATTACAACTGGGCGAGGACTCAGATGGTGGTTAGCATTTTTTTTAAGCAATAAAGTATTTTTTAATTAAGGTGAGAACTTTTTTTAGACAATATACTATTGCATATTTAATAGACTACAGCACAGGGTAAACGTAACTTTTATATGTACTGGGAAACCAAAAAATCCGTGGTTTGCTTTATTGTAGCATTCACTTTATTGCAGTGGTCTGGAACTGAGCCCAAAATATCTTCAAGGTATGTCTGTGGTGTAGAAAAAGCACGAGAAGGAAAACTAAGATCTATGCTCTAACTCCAATGTGACTACTGGAGAAAACTGTATAAGCTAAACAGAGGTAATTAGGGGTCCTAGAGGTCATAATACTGTAGTGATGATAGAATAATATAAAGCACTATACAAAGTAAGCAATTATTATTAACTTCTCTGGATCTTAGTTTGTTTCCACATGCATATAAAAGTAGAATTGGATAAGACTGATGTTAAAATCCCTTTTAGTTTTAACATTCTGTGTATGTTTATGCTGCTACTTGTATTACTAATGACAACTTATTGAAAGATTGAATGGAGAAAAGGTCTGGATGTAGATTCAACATGCCCACGTGTGTGAATTTAACAATAAATCTTAAGATAAAAGTATTCTTCCCTAGGTAAAAATTAACAGTCATGATCTAGAGCTAATATTCAAACACCTGTATAAACATAAACTGGTAAGTCTAGTTAATTAAGCCAACCTGCCTTATTTCTTTCAAAAGGATCAAGTTATTACAGGTCAGCTACCTTTATAACTGACTCCAAGAAACTAAAGTTTGTTTGCATTATAATTTTATTGTGGTGACAAGGAGTAGAAGCTCTCAGAAGGCAGGGTCCTGGTTTTCATAGCACGTAATGCAAATATCAGCAAATCTTAATTCTGAATGTCCTCACTAGGAAAAGGCCAAATTTTGTATTACAAAGACAATCTTGTAGAATTTTCTTATTAAATGATTTGACTCAATGTCCTAAATTGTCTTAACTTAATCAACACAAGTTTGTCACTAGACTACCCAATGACCTGGAGGACATATGTTATTTAAGCCTTGGGGGGGAGGGGAGAATCAATCTGGTTTCTCTGCCAACTTAAATTGTTATTTGGCAAAAGACCAATCTCTCCCCACCTCTGTCACATTCAACTATAGCCACTGAGACAGCTTCCTGGAATTCTCTCTTCTTGTTTACACATTAGTAAGTTATTGATGAAAGCAACATATCCCATGAACAAGATGAAAGAGTCACCCCAAGAGCAACAGCACAGGCTGTGCCTGGATTTTAGAAAAGCCACAAAAATACTGGCTTATTTTAACAGTTTAAATTCTAGTGTGGAATTCTCTTTTGATTTCTGTTTAAAAGCAGAGCAAACCTGAGACAAAAAAAAAAAAGTATGTTACAGTATTTAAAGTATGTTACAGAAATTCACTTTCCACCCCCACCCCACCCCCACCTTCTGAACATTCCAAAAGCTCCCAAATTGTTATTTTCCCTCTACAGTTACAAATCTTACCAAGTTCTTTTGAGCCTTGACTCTCACTGGCCAATTCCCCCATTTTTACTAGGGCATCAAAATAACCTTTGGCAGCAAAGGTCACACCTAAGAGAAAACAAAATAAGATCTGGTCATTTCCTTGAGAAAAAAAAAAAAAAGCAACACAAAACTCAAGTCATGACGGTTGGCAAGCACTCCTGCACGATTAAAACTTTTCTTGCATGTCTTATTTGCATTTCCTTTGTATACAGAAGTATTTAACACTTGATTTCTGGTTTTGGTTCAACATCAGTCTCTTGATGCTCCAACAACCATATAGTAATATCATTCCAAACATTAGGCTTCTTTTCATTCTGAGGACATAGTCCAGGTCCAGAACTAAGGAAATCATGAATGTTGTTCCCTATTGTATGTTAAGAGTAGGGAAAGGCTGAAAAAGTTTCTTCCAAGTGTTCTTCAGAAGATCAGGAACACAGCAATTGAGCAAGAAAATTCATGAGAATCCATCACTTCCTATATATTATACTGAATCATTTCTCACTTTTTCTTCTTTCTGGCCTTAAAAATTATGCATATCTCCCCCAAGTACATTAAATTATATGTATAACTGGCACTTAACAATGCCTGATCATATTAATATAACTGAGTTGCCAATGTATTTAACTCCTAATGCTTTAAATAACAGATTCTGGTCTAACCAGCTGTGCATTAATCTTCTACTGAAAATGATTCCAATCAAGTAAGCTATTGATATATGTCAATTAATCTTAGGCAATTATTTTGCCTTTCTAACTCTTACTTTCCATGATGGTGAAGTGAAAGGGAATGGCAAGATGATGCCTAAAATTTTTTCCTACTCTATATCTGTGATCCATGACCAAAGTTTGAGCATTAAGTCCTAGTTTTCTCAATTGAGAAATTAATTATCTTTCTGAAATTTTCTAGTTTGCTTTTAAAATTCCCCTAAACATAATAAAAAGAAAGCCCCATGTCCCCAGACTCCTGACTAACAAAAAATGGTGAAAACAAAGAGAAGGGAATTCAATGGCTGAAAGATCAGGAGCATGGTGAGATTGCAAAGTCAAGATAATTATGTTTTTAATGCTGTTTTACATAGAACCCAGTGAGGGTTCTTATAACTGGGTACTCTATCAAATTTTATTTTTATAGTTTTCAATTAAATGCAAACAATTTGTTCTGTAGCACAAGATTTTGCTGCCTTGTCACCATGGGGAATGCTGCTGCCTGAATAGAGTAAGTTCTGAAAGACAAATGGAAAAAACCACACGCAACTTATCAGCTACATTTTGATTCTTATGAGGCAATACAGTTGAAGTAGAGATGGAGGCCAGAACTGATACAAAATAATGTGTTAATAACATATTAATATATGATACAAAACAACATTTTAAGAAGAGCATTAAAGAGGTAAAAAAAATTTCTATGGTGTTCAGAATGGGGAGCAGGAGAAGGAATGTCAATTATATTAAAAATCGAGAAAGGTTTCATAGGACTTAAGGTTGGAAATGGCTTCAGAGATCTTCTAGTCCAACCCTCTTGTTTTACAAAGATTTTTGTACAAAGAAATTCAGGCCCAGGAGAGATAACATTTGGCATGGATGTTAAAAGATTTACAAAAAGAAGTCCAAGTCTTGTCCATCTGCTTACATGAATTCAGAAAAAGGTGGTACTAATCTATATGGAAAACCTGGATAAGACTGCAGTATTTGTTGTTCATATCTGTGTGGCCCCATTTGGAGTTTTCTTGGCAAATATACTGGAGTGGTTTGCCACTTCCTTTTCCAGCTCATATGACAGATGAGGAAACTGAGGCAGAGAAAGTTAAGTAACCTGCCCAGAGTCACAGAGCACAATCCAAGACTGGATTTGAACTCAAGAAAATTAATATTTTCCACTAAAGCCTGGTATTCCATCCACTGTGCCATCCAGCTACCCAAAACTACTCCATCAGTCCTAAAAAAACTTTCTTGCTGTGTAAGTGGAGCTCTCCCTCTGGGTTATCGAAATTCCTTCCAGGCTACCCTCAAGGGTTCAAAGTTCTCCATGGGTTACCTCTCATAAAACTATATCATAATTCCCTAACTGTGTACTTACAAGCAATGCTATTTATTTACTGAGCAGTCATTATAAGAACAATAATTCTTATAACTATTAAATAGAACAACAAAATTAAATAGAACAATAAACCTGGGCTCTCTCATTACACATATGGTCAAGTGGGAAGAATAAGTATACATACAGAATATACTGAGGAAAGAAATATACTCAGCCTAAACAACTCAGACTTTTAGTAGAGTAAGACTTAAATTAATCTTTCCCTTCTTATGGTGTCCTTTGATGATTATCCCCCAAGACATAGCATTTCTTATTGGGCAGATCAATCAATTGGATTGATTCCCTGAGCTTGTTATTCAGCTTACAACAATCAAAGCTGACTCTGTTCTCTACCACCAGGTCATACTCTACAGAAGCTCCTTCCCTCCTTGGCCTTCAATTCTTTGCTTAATTTACTCTCTGTTGGATGTCATGCCTGCTACTTTGGAACTCCTCTGAAAGCCACAGGCAATGAGGGCAGGAAAAAAACAACTCTTCTTCTCTGCTCTCCATGTATATGGGCTCTTCTTCTATAACTGGCTCCCTTCTATGCTACCAGAGGTCATGCTCCTCAGAGGAATCTCCTGACTGAACCTAACTTCTAGTCTCTCAATTTTTAAAGAGCCACCAGAACTTCAGGCAATACTTGACTATCAAATGGCAATATGCTCTGTAATTCCAAACAATATTGTTCACAAAAATTCCTCATGCACGAGACAACACTTTTTTAAAAAAAACATTTTTACACTCATTGTCTCTCTTAACTACCTCTTATTTTCTGTCATTTTGTCATCTGGACTAGGGAAAATCAGTTTATTAGAGGTGTACTGAGCACTTCTTCCCCATTCAACTACCCAAAGTTTTCTAACATTGACCTCTGCAAGGAGGGGATAAATATTCAGTGAGGTCATTGTTGTGGAAAATGAGGGAAGTAAAGGAAAAATAAGAGGAGGTGCATTATGAAAAGGGAAATGAGACCAAATAATCATCAGCTCACCAGCATACCAATGCTTTGCAGATCATCACTTTCAGAACTACTCTTAACTTCTGTCAGCAAATAGAAATCTTTCTAATAAAAATTACAAATTAACTCAACAAATTTTATATTTTTTTATTAAAAGCTTTTTATTTACAAAAACATGAGTAATTTTTCTACATTGACCTTTGCAAAATTTTTTTTTTGTTGCTGCAAGCTTTTCCCCTCCTTCCCCCCACCCCC
>JAJPUD010012109.1:28210-50955 GCA_023553655.1 Myrmecobius fasciatus
AATTCCCTTGAAATTCTTGACCTTTTGTTTTTCCAGATGAATTTTGTTGTTATTTTTTCTAGGTCAGTTAAATAATTTCTTGGGAGTTTGATTGGTATAGCACTAAATAAATAGATTAGTTTAGGTAGTTTTGCCATCTTTATTATATTCGCTCGACCTATCCAAGAGCACTTGATATTTTTCCAATTGTTTAGAGCTGACTTTATTTGTGTGGAGAGTGTTTTATAGTTTTGCTCATATAGATCCTGACTTTCCCTTGGCAGATATATTCCCAAATATTTTATACTATCGAAAGTTATTTTAAATGGATTTTCTCTTTGTATCTCTTGATGTTGCATTAACAAATTTTATATTCTTTAAAAGCCATGAAACAACTGGAGCCAAGATGGCAGAGTGAAGACATGATTCTGTGTCCTCCTCTGACCTTCTCTCAAATCAACAATAAAATAAGCCTGTGAACTGATCTTTAAGTCAACGAATCCAGAAATATTTGGACTACAAAACACTGCTTGCAGTTATCTCTGAAGAACTTCATAACAGGGTAAGCAGTTTGCTAGGTGAAGTCCAGAATGGAGGGCAGAGAACTGGGTGGGACTCAGCTCAGAGTAGCAGAAACTCCAAACTCAAAACACCTGGGGAGTATCTGAGGCACTCGGGACACTCTGCCCTGATTGGGGGCAGGTGTTCTGGCAGATTTGCCTTTTATAAAGAGTAAATTGGGCAACGTCCTAGCCCCACCGGCCAGCACCAGAAGTTAATTAGCCAAATTGCCCCAGGGCAAACTACCACAGCTGGCCCTTTCTCTAGCCTTAAACAGACCCCCCAAGCTTTCTAAAAAAAAAAAAAGAGTAAGAAGCAGAAGAGAGCTCTCACCATAGACAGCTTCTATTGAGAGAAAGAAGGGGAGACCCAAGATTCTGAGGCTCCTATAGGCAAAGCAACTCCAGAGGAAGCCATCAAGGGAGATATGACCTGGTCCCCCTTTCACAAGGCTTTCCTGGAAAACTGCATAAAGAATCTCAAAAGAGAACTAGATGATAAATGGGAAAATAAACTAAGATCAGTGCAAGAAGGATATAATGCCCTGCAAGAAGGATATAATGCCCTGCAAGAAGGATATAATGCCCTGCAAAAGAGATATGAAAAAGACACCAATTTATTGAAAAACAAAATTGGTGAATTGGAAATAAGCAACAATGCAATCAAAAATAAAATTAGTGAAGTGGAAAAAGAGTGCAATGAAGAAAAAAATTCAATTGGTCAGTTACAAATGGAGCTAAAAAAGGTAACTGAAGAAAACAACACTTTAAAAATAAGAATTGAACAAATGCAAATGAATGACTCAATAAGACTTCAAGAATCAGTCAAACAAAAACAAAAAAATGAAAAAAAAATAGAAGAAAATATGAAATATCTCCTAGGAAAAACAATTGACTTGGAAAATAGATCCAGGAGAGACAATCCAAGGATTACTGGACTTCCTGAAAGCCATGATGAAAAAAAGAATCTAAACACTATCTTCCAGGAAATCCTGAAAGAAAACTGCCCTGAGGTTGTAGAATCAGAAGGCAAAATCGCCATTGAAAGAATTCACCAATCACCTCCTGAAAGAGACCCCAAAATGAAAACCCCAAGGAGTATTGTGGCTAAATTTCAGGACTATCGCACCAAGGAAAAGATTTTGCTAGCAGCTAGAAAGAAAAAATTCAAATACTGAGGATCTATAATTAGAATCACACACAATCTGTCAGCCTCCACATCGAAGAATCAAAGGGGCTGGAACCAGATGTTCCAAAAGGCAAAAGAACTTAGATTACAGCCAAGAATAACCTAGCCAGCTAGAATGGGCATTATCCTCCAGGGAAGAAGATGGACATTTAATGATATAGGTGAATTTCACCTATTTCTAATGAAAAGACCAGATCTGAACAAAAAATTTGACCTCCAAACACAGAACTCAAGAGAAGCATAAAAAGGTAAAAAGGAAAGGACTTTTGAGAACTGTATTTCTACTATGGGGATACATAAAGATTGGGGGTACAATTTGATATTACTTTGATAATAAGAAAAAGAAAACAAGAGGGGGAAAGGCTAATCATACTGGGGGAAAGAGGGAAAAGGTGGTAAAATAAAGTTAAAAAAAAGGAGGTAAAAATAAGGTAAAATCTCATGAAGAGGCAAAGAAAACCTAATATAATTGAGGGAAAGAAGGGAGGAAGATGAGCATTGTGTAAATCTTACTCTCATCAGATTGGGCTCTAAAAGAGTATATCAGACACATTTGGTTTCACAGAGAAACTTGTCCTTCCTTATAGGGAAGTGGGAGGGAAAGGAGGAAAAGAAAGGGATAGACTAGTAGAAGGGAAATTAGAAGAATCAGGGGAAAGGAATAAAAAGGGGGAGGGGCTCTAAAGGGGGGAGGATTGTTTTCTGGAGGAGGTCATCAAAAGCAAAATACTGAGGAGGGGGGGAAGGGAGAAAGGGGAATGGGAAGGAAAAAACATAACTTGGCTAAATAAGATGGCAGGAAATACAGAATTAGTTATTCTAACTGTGAATGTGAATGGGATGAAGTCTCCCATAAAACAGAAGTGAATACCAGACTGGATTAAAAACCAGAATTCAACAATATGTTGTCTACAAGAAACACATCTAAAGCATAGTGACACATACAGGGTGAAGATAAAAAGCTGGAACAGAACCTACTATGCTTCAGGTGAACAAGAAAAAAAAAAGCAGGGATAGCAATCCTGGTATCAAATCAAGTAAAAGCAAAGATAGATCTAATCAAAAGAGATAAGGAAGGAAACTGTATTTTATTGAAGGGTACCATAAATAATGTAGCAATATCAATACTAAATATATATGCACCAAGTGGTATAGCATCCAAATTCCTAGGGGAGAAATTAAGAGAGATGCAAGAAGAAATAGACAGCAAAACTATACTAGTGGGGGATCTCAACCTTGCTCTCTCAGAATTAGATAAATCAAACCACACAATAAATAAGAAAGAAACTAGGGAGATAAACCAATTGTGAGAAAAGTTAGGTATGATAGATCTTTGAAGAAAATTGAATGGAGACAGTAGGGAGTTTACTTTTTTCTCAGCGGGTCATGGAACTTATAAAAAATTGACCATATATTAGGGCATAAAAACCTCAAAATCAAATGCAGAAAGGCAGAAATAGTAAATGCATCTTTTTCAGATTGTGATACAAGAAAAATCACATGTAATATGAGGCCAGGAGAAAATAGACCAAAAGTTAATTGGCAATTAAATAATCTAATCCTGAAGAATGAATGGGTGAAAGAGCAAATCATAGACACAATCAATAATTTCATCCAGGAGAATGACAATAATGACACAACATACCAAAATTTGTGGGATATGGCCAAAGCGGTTATAAGGGGCAATTTTATATCTCTAGATGCTTACTTGCATAAAATAAAGAAAGAAAAGATCAACAAATTGGGCTTATTATTAAAAAAAAACTAGAAAAAGAACAAATTAAAAACCCTCAATTAAATACCAAATTGGAAATTCTAAAAATAAAAGGGGAAATTAATAAAATTGAAAAAAGAAAACTATTGAATTAATAAATAAAACTAAGAGTTGGTTTTGTGAAAAAAACAACAAAATAGATAAGCCTTTAGTTAATTTGATAAGAAACAGGAAAGAAGAAAATCAAATTGTTAGTCTCAAAAATTATAAGGAAGAACTTTCCTCCAATGAAGAGGAAATTAGAGTAATAATTAGGAGTTACTTTGCCCAACTTTATGGCAGTAAGTTTGATAATTTAAATGAAATGGAGGAATATCTATAAAAATATAGATTGCCCAGATTAACAGAAGAGGAAATAAATTATTTAAATAGCCCCATTTTAGAAAAAGAAACAGAACAAGCTATTAACCAACTCCCTAAGAAAAAATCTCCAGGGCCAGATGGATTTACATGTGAATTCTACCAAACATTCAAAGAACAATTAATTCTAATACTATACAAACTATTTGAAAAAATAGGGACAGAAGGTATACTACCAAATTGCTTCTATGATACAGATATGGTGCTGATAGCTAAACCAGGTAGGGTGAAAACAGAGAAAGAAAACTATAGACCAATTTCCCTAATGAATATTGATGCAAAAATTTTAAATAAACTATTAGCAATGAGATTGCAGAAAGTCATCCCCAGGATAGTACACTATGACCAAGTAGGATTTATACCAGCAATGCAAGGCTGGTTCAATATTAGGAAAATTATCAGCATAATCAATTATATTAATAGCCAAAGTAACAAAAATCATATGATTATCTCAATAGATGCACAAAAAGCATTTGATAAAATCCAACACCCATTCCTATTAAAAACCCTAGAGAGTATAGGAATAAATGGACTTTTCCTTAAAATGATTAGTAGCATCTATTTAAAACCATCAGCAAGCACCATATGTAATGGAGACAAACTAGAACCATTCCCAATAAGATCAGGAGTGAAACAAGGCTGCCCACTGTCACCAGTACTATTTAATATTGTATTAGAAATGTTAGCTTTAGCATTAAGAGAAGAAAAAGAGATAAAAGGAATCAGAGTAGTTAATGAAGAAACCAAATTATCACTCTTTGCAGATGACATGATGGTATACTTAGAGAACCCTAGAGACTCAACTAAAAAACTACTAGAAACAATTCACAACTTTAGCAAAGTGGCAGGATTCAAAATTAATCCACATAAATCATCAGCATTTTTATATATTACCAATAAAGTTCAGCAGCAAGAGATACAAAAAGAAATTCCATTCCAAATAGCAGATGATGGGATAAAATATTTGGGAATCTATCTGCCAAGGAAAAGTCAGAAACTATAAAAGTTGTAATGGAGAGCTTTGTAAAGATCAATGCTGGGGAACTACCCATACATATGTTATACAAATAAAAAGCTTTAATAAAAAAAAAAGGTGGAAAAAAATTTTAAAACAATTTAAAAAAAATGATTAGTAGCATCTACTTAAAACCATCAGCAAGCATCATATGTAATGGAGACAAACTAGAACCATTCCCAATAAGATCAGGAGTGAAACAAGGCTGTCCACTGTCACCATTACTATTTAATATTGTATTAGAAATATTAGCTTTGGCAATAAGAGAAGAAAAAGAGATTAAAGGAATTAGAGTAGGTAAAGAGGAAACCAAATTATCACTCTTTGCAGATGATACGATGATATACTTAGAGAACCCTAGAGACTCAACTAAAAAACTACTAGAAACAATTCACAACTTTAGCAAAGTGGCAGGATTCAAAATTAATCCACATAAATCAGCAGCATTTTTATATATTACCAACAAAGTTCAGCAGCAAGAGATACAAAAAGAAATTCCATTCCAAATAACAGATGATAGGATAAAATATTTGGGAATCTATCTGCCAAGGAAAAGTCAGGAACTATACGAACTAAACTACAAAACACTTATCACACAAATAAAATCAGACCTAATCAACTGGAAAAATATTAAGTGCTCATGGATAGGCAGAGCGAACATAATAAAAATGACAATACTACCCAAACTAATCTACTTATTTAGTGCCATACCAATCAAACTCCCAAGAAATTATTTTACACATCTAGAAAAAATAGTAGCAAAGTTCATTTGGAAGAACAAAAGGTCAAGGATTTCAAGGGGATTAATGAAAAAAAAGGCAGATGAAGGTGGCCTTGCTGTACCAGATCTAAAACTATATTATAAAGCAGCGGTCATCAAAACCGTTTGGTACTGGCTAAGAAATGGAGCAGTCGATCAGTGGCACAGGATAGGTTATCAGGACAACCTAGGCAATAACCTTAACAATCTAGTGTTTGATACCCTTGGGATAAATACTCACTATTAGGCAAAAACTACTGAGAAAAGTGGAAACTAGTGTGGAAGAAATTAGGGCCTGACCCATACCTAACACCACATACCAAGATAAGATCTAAATGGGTTCATGATCTAGATATAAAGAGAGACTTTGTAAGCAAGTTAGAGGAACGTAATATAGTTTATCTCTCAGACCTGTGGAGATGGAATAAATTTATGTCCAAAGAAGACCTGGAACTCCTAATTGAACAGCAGATGGATAATTTTGATTATATTAAGTTAAAAAGTTTCTGTACAAATAAAACAAATACAGACAAGATTAGGAGGAAAGCATCAAATTGGAAAATCATCTTTACATTTAATGGTTCTGATAAAGGCTTCATTTCTAAAATATATAGAGAATTGTCTCATATATGTAAGAATTCAAGCCACTCCAACAGATAAGTGGTCAAGGGATATGAACAGACAATTTTCAGATGCTGAAATTAAAACCATCTCTAGTCATATGAAAAGTTGCTCCAAATCACTGTTGATCAGAGAAATGCAAATTAAGACAACTCTGAGGTACCACTACACACCTGTCAGATTGGCTAAAATGACAGGAAAAAAATAACCAGGAATGTTGGAGGGGATGTGGGAAAACTGGGACATTAATACATTGTTGGTGGAACTGGGAATGGATCCAACCATTCTGGAGAGCAATTTGGAGCTATGCTCAATAAGTTGTCAAACTTTGCATACCCTTTGACCCAGCAGTGTTTCTACCGGGCCTATATCCCAAAGAGATCTTAGAGGAGGGAAAGGGACCCACATGTGCAAGAATGTTTGTGGCAGCCCTTTTTGTAGTGGCTAGAAAATGGAAACTGAAGGGATGCCCATCAATTAGAAAGTGGCTGAATAAATTATGGTTTATGAATATTATGGAATATTATTGCTCTGTAAGAAACGACCAGCAGGACGATTTCAGAGAGGCCTGGAGAGACTTGCGTGAACTGATGCTAAGTGAAACAAGCAGAACCAGGAGATCATTATACACGGCAACAACAATACTATATGACGATCAATTCTGAGGTCCATGGCTCTCTGCAACAAAGAAATGTCTCAAACCAGTTCCAATTGTTCACTGAAGAAAACCATATACACCCAGAGAGAGGGATATGAAATATGGACTACAACGTAACATTTTCATGACCTCTATTGATGTTTGCTTGCATTGTGTTGCCTTTCTCTGGTTTTATTTTTTTTCTTGTAGATAGGATTTTTCTTACACAACTTGTCAACTATTATTACATTATTAACATGTAGTGGACTTCCTGCCATCTAGGGGAGGGGAGGGAACTGGGGGTAAAAGTTGTAATGGAGAGCTTTGTAAAGATCAATGCTGGGGAACTACCCATACATATGTTATACAAATAAAAAGCTTTAATAAAAAAAAAGGTGGAAAAAATTTTTAAAAAAATTTTTTAAAAAAATGATTAGTAGCATCTACTTAAAACCATCAGCAAGCATCGTATGTAATGGAGGGACAAACTAGAACCATTCCCAATAAGATCAGGAGTGAAACAAGGCTGTCCACTGTCACCATTACTATCTAATATTGTATTAGAAATGTTATCTTTGGCAATAAGAGAAGAAAAAGAGATTAAAGGAATTAAGAGTAGGTAATGAGGAAACCAAATTGTCACTCTTTGCAGATGATACGATGATATACTTAGAGAACCCTAGAGACTCAACTAAATAACTACTAGAAACAATTCACAACTTTAGCAAAGTTGCAGGAATCAAAATAAATCCACATAAATCAGCAGCATTTTTATATATTACCAACAAAGTTCAGCAGCAAGAGATACAAAAAGAAATTCCATTCCAAATAACAGATGATAGTATAAAATATTTGGGAATCTATCTGCCAAGGAAAAGTCAGGAACTATACGAACTAAACTACAAAACACTTTCCACACAAATAAAATCAGACCTAGTCAATTGGAAAAACATCAAGTGCTCATGGGTAGGCCAAGTGAATATAATAAAAATGACAATACTTCCCAAACTTATCTACTTATTTAGTGCCATACCAATCAAACTCCCAAGAAATTATTTTACAGATCTAGAAAAAATAGTAGCAAAGTTCATTTGGAAGAACAAAAGGTCAAGAATTTCAAGGGGATTAATGAAAAAAAAGGCTGACGATGGTGGACTTGCTGTACCAGATCTAAAACTATATTATAAAGCAGCGGTCATCAAAACCAAAAGGTCAAGAATTTCAAGGGAATTAATGAAAGAAAAAAAAAGGCAGATGAAGATGGCCTTGCTGTACCAGATCTAAAACTATATTATAAAGCAGTGGTCATCAAAACCATTTGGTACTGGCTGAGAAATACAGCAGTCAATCAGTTGCATAGGATAGGATATCAGGACAATGTAGGCAATAACTTTAGCAATTTAGTGTTTGATAAACCCAAAGACCCCAGCTTTTGGGATAAGTACTCACTATTGGGCAAAAACTGCTGGGAAAATTGGAAATTAGTATGGAAGAAATTAGGGCTTGACTCACACCTAACACCACATACCAAGATAAGATCTAAATGGTTTCATGATTTAGATATAAAGAGTGATATTGTAAGCAAATTAGAGGAACATAGGATAGTTTACCTCCCAGACCTGTGGAGATGGAATAAATTTATGTCCAAAGAAGATCTGGAACTCTAAATTGAACACCAGATAGATAATTTTGATTATATTAAGTTAAAAAGTTTCTGTACAAACAAAACTAATGCAGGCAAGATTAGGAGGGAAGCATCAAATTGGGAAATCATCTTTACATTTAAGGGTTCTGATAAAGGCCTCATTTCTAAAATATATAGAGAATTGTCTCATATTTATAAGAATTCAAGCCACTCTTCAATAGATAAATTGTCAAGGGATATGAACAGAGAAATGCAAATTAAGACAACTCTGAGGTACCACTACATACCTGTCAGATTGGCTAAAATGACAGGAAAAGATAATGATGAATGCTGGAGGGGATGTAGGAAAGCTGGGACACTAATACATTGTTGGTGGAGCTGTGAACGGATCCAACCGTTCTGGGGAGCAATATGGACCTATGCTCAAAAAGTTATCAAACTGTGTATACCCTTTGACCCAGCAGTCTTTTTATTGGGCTTATATCCCAAAGAGATCTTAGAGGAGGGAGAGGGCCCCACATGTGCAAAAATGTTTGTGGCAGCCCTTTTTGTAGTGGCTAGAAACTGAAAACTGAATGGATGCCTATCAATTGGAGAGTGGCTGAATAAATTATGGTATATGAATGTTATGGAATATTATTGCTCTGTAAGAAACAACCAGCAGGAACATTTCAGAGAGGCCTAGAGAGATTTGCATGAACTGATGCTGAGTGAAACGAGCAGAACCAGGAGATCAATGTACACGGCAACAACAATATTATATGATGATCAATTCTGATGGACATGGCTCTCTGCAACAATGAAATGTCTCAAACCAGTTCCAATTGTTCAGTGAAGAAAGCCATATATACCCAAAGAGAGGGATATGAAATGTGGACCACAACATATCATTTCCATGACCTCTATCAATGTTTGCTTGCATTGGGTTTCCTTTCTCAGATATTTTTTGTTCATGTAGATACGATTGTTCTTGAACAGCAAGATAAGTATGGAAATATGTATACATATATTCGACTTGTCAAGTATTTTAATATAATTAACATGTAGTGGACTTCCTGCCATCTAGGGGAGGGGAGGGACTGGGGGGAAAATTTGTAAGGAAAAGCTTTGTAAAGATCAATGTTGAGGAACTACCCATACATATGTCATGCAGATAAAAAGCTTTAATAAATAAACAAACAAACAAACAAACAAATAAATAAATAAATGAAAGCCATGAAACAGTCAAAGGAAATCTGAATTCAAAACAAGTTTCAAACACTTAGTGAAAGACATTTGACAACAGGCAACACAATTAACATCTCTGAGGCTCAATTACTTCATATACATTAACATCTCTGAGCCTCAATTACTTCATATACAAAGTGAGTTTGCACTACATGACCTTGAAGGTGCCTTCCAGCTGTAAATCTATGATTCTGTGATATAAATGAGTCATCTATGAATAGGTAATAACTGAATCCATGGAAACATGAGACTAATGAGAGAGAAGAAAAGGACTGAGGATAAAGTCCTAGGCAACATTTATACTAAGGGAGAAGACCATAATGGCAATCAAGCAAGAGTGACTGAGAAGGAGTAGTCAGATAAATGTGAGGAAAATCAAGCAAAAGTATCATAGAAGCCAAAGGAAGGGAATCTTATCAATAGTGTCAGAAGGTACAGAGACAAAAGAAGATGGGGACTAAGAAAAGGTCACTGGATTTAACAATTAAGGGACATGGGTAACCTTGCATCCAGGAGTTTCTAACTCAAGTTAGAGGTTGGAAGTCAGCCTGCAGAGTTGAGAAGTAAATGGAGCTCATCATAGCTATGAGAGAGAGCGGAAAGGCAATAATGGTATTTATAAATGTAATGGTAAATATTATTATGGCAAGAAATATCAAATATGAAGAATTCTAAAAAACAAAGATCTATATGAATTGATACAAAGCAAAAATAAACAGAACCCAAGGAAAAAACCATACATAATGATTATCATAGTATAAAGGATGCGAGGGAGAGAAAATGACTTTCCACAAGAAGAATGCTAGAGGTTGCTTCTAGTAGTAATGACATACAAGGAAAGTTTCTCTGAGAAATAGACTAGAGAACCTAAAAGACATTCTGTAAATGGTTCTGGTGGAAAAAAAAACAAAAAACAAAAAAACCACCTGATAAGACTCCTCAATTGGGCTAAGTCATTTAAAAAGACCTGTCAGCTTTAGCCACCCCCTCTTTGTCTCAATATTCATGGGATAGCTCAGTTACCAGTGAAGACAGTGGAAGCTTTGAACCTTATAAGTTCAAAAAGTCTAGAACAGATATCCAACAAATAGCTACAGGCCACATGGAGCCCAACATACACCCAAATGCAGTCTGAATCTGATTAAAATATAACTGGGAAATATTTACAAATATTTTGATACCACTAGTCTAGAGGGCTCTTCAGCATTTTGTCATTCTGAAGTCCTAGTATGGCAGCAAGGAATGTGACCTTTGGGAGTAATTTTCAGAAAGCCAGACCAACAGTGGCTACAGGCTCACTCTATACTTGCCACATCTGAAGATGAAATTGGTGGGACCGATGTAATATAGAACCTGAACAGTTTTGAGAGTACTCACGATGGTATAGAGATTTATGATGCCAAAGTGTTAAGGTAAATGAATATGTTTGTTCTTGCTATATTTTTGAAATAAATATTCCTTTGTAAAGACTACCTGATATTAAGTATTAAATGGAATTAGGATGCTAGTTATTGGGCTCTTAAAATAAGGAGAACACAAATGATAGAAGGCTCAAATCAAAAGTAGTAGACTTTGCTCATGATGACAAAGAACTCTAAGGAGCAGGTGTAGTATGCCTGGGCAGAGAGAGTGGAGCCATAGCATACTTGTTATTTGATGACAAGAAGGAAAGTAAACTAAGGGGATGGAAGGGTCAAGAGACAAGTTTTTGAGAACGGACCAGATCAGTGGATAGAGAGGCAGGCCTGGAGTCAAGAAGACCTCTCTTCCTGAGTTCAAATCTAGCCTCACACACTTACTAGCTGTGTGACCTTAGACAAGTCACATCACCTTGTTTGCCTCATCTATCAAATAATGGCAAACCATTCCAATATCTTAGCCAAGAAAGCCCCAACGGGGGTGGGAGAGTTGGGGTGGGGGTCAGGATCATGAGGGACTAGACACAACCAAAAAACTGAATAACAACAATTAAGACTTTAACACGTCTGTAGCTAACAGGGAAGGCACCAAGAGATAAGAAAAGAAGAGTAAAGAGAAAAAGAATACTCAATGGAGTAAACTCTTAAAAGGGAAAGGTAAGGACTGAATCAAGATTTACACTCTCAAAAGTCACGTCTGCTGAAATTCCTTAGTTCTTGGGAGCAGAAGTATCCTTAAAAGGAAGTGACCTAGTGACTGGTGAACTACAGTAATGTGGCAGAACTAAAAACATACTTTTGCATCATTCCAGATGGCGTCCTCTTGTCAGGACATCTTATTTGGAATGTGGCCAGTTTGGTCAGTGTCCATAACTAAGACCAAATAAGTCACTTTGGTGAAAAGAAAGTGAGTTATTTACCCAAGATAAGAACATTATTTCCATTTTTATGTTTATTTGTGGTTTTAAAAAAAGTCTTTGGTTATTTTGCGGTGGGCTTATTTTGTTGCTGTTGTTGTTGTTGCTGCTGCTGCTGTTTTATTTTGGTTTTGTTTTGTTTTTTAAACTGCTTGCCCAATCCATTGATCTTTTCATTTAGAGATTGTTTTTCTCTTTTTTTGATGAGTTTAGCAACATAAATTTGCCACAAGGGACTATTTTGCCTGCATTCCAAAAGCACTGGTATGTTGTCTCATTTATGACATTTTCTTTGATAAAAGTATTATTTATTGTTTTACCTATTTATTTTTTATAGGATTATATTAGTCCTCATTTAAGTCTAAATCTAAATTTAAGTCAAATTTATCTTATTAATCAATAAGATTCGATAAAATTCTTTTGTGTTATCATCAGGAAAGACTATGTTCACAATTTTTTTCATTATTGTATAAATTCTTTATATTCTGGCATATCATCACTATTTGTAAAAGAGTCATGAAAAACTGATAAATATCCATACCACAATTTTCTTACAAATAAACAATCACTTGATATTTATTATATCTAATTTTTCTGAAATTGTCTATGATAGGACTAGTATTTATAAGTACTTCAATGATGCAATATCCTTTCCCTCACTCACTGTATGAGGTAGGTGCTAGCCCTTCCTCCACTCTTATGACAGGAATTAACTTTCCCTAAAAAGAGACAAAGCTTTGTCACTGGACCTGACTGATTCTAGCTTCCAGGTCATCTAAGGGCATAAAAAAATCTAAACCTCTCAGCATACAATGGTGCCTACCCAAGACCATGCAAATTGCCCTACCTTGATGATCTGCTAACCAGATTCATTTCCACAAGATAACAGGGGCTGCATGTACTAAAACTTAATATAAGTGCCACTGTATCCTTATTGCAAATATAAATCAATATAAACATTGTTCCATTATCTACAGTATCATTAAACACAATGTAGTTGTTTTGCTTATCTGGACTCATCTGTAATATGAGTGGGATGAGTTCAATGGTGTATGAGAATCCTTCCAGATCTAAATCTACAACCAAGGATCTTTTAATCAGGTTTTACTGTTGCCTTGTCCAAGATCATTATTGCTATCCCTGCTCCTTTGGATTCGCTTAAGGATTAATACATTTCAAATCAATTTCTTGTAAACAGCTTTAGATTCTTCTTTCTAATCCAATCCAACTCACTTCTCCATTTTATGGAAAAGTTCATCCTATTCATAGTTAAAATTGTTGGTTTTATCTTTCACTTAACTGTATACTCTGTAATAATGTGTCTTCCTTTTGTTCCCATTCCTCTCTTTACAAACACACACACACACACACACACACACACACACAGTTAAAAAAAAAGAAAGAAAGAAAAGAAAATGGATAAACATCAGTAATCTAAAATTGGAATGGTCTAATTCTGTTCCTTTGCTCTTCCTCTCAGCCTTCAATCCCTAACTAAGATCATTTGGTTCTCCTTTTAGTTCACCCTTTATCTGACTTTAGTTGAAATTTTTATTTCTTGTGACTATTTTTTATTCTCTATTTTAACTACTACTCTTCTCTTTTAAATTCCTCTCTTCTTCCTCTCTGCTCTCATTTATTTTCCTATTGACTTTAATGTAGTCCTATACCAAATGCTTTGGGATAAGGGTTATATGTATTTAACCTTTCTTTGCCTAATCCCTATAAAAATGAGGCACTCCTGATTCCTATTCTATATGTTTGCATATTTTTCCAAGGTCTCCCAATTAAATGCAACAGTAAATTTCTCCATCTTCTTCCCCAGTTATTCCATATTATATTCCTTTTTCTCTCCTGTTCCTATATTCTCTCTCAAAGCAAGAGAGCAAAACTATACCCAATTTCTTCAGTTGTCTTTCTTGGTCCCATCTTTAATACTTGAAGGAGATAGAATTGTAAAGAAAGAATGGCCTCTTCACTACTAGGATGGAAACATTTGACCATCATTTAACTACTTCTAATTACTCAAATATATTTCTTTTTCTAATCTTTACTTGTCTCCTGTGTTAATGTTTCAAAAATTCTACCTATCTCTGGTTTTTTCAACAGGAATGTTTGAAAGTCATCTATTCTTTTAAAGATACATTTTTTTCTCCTCAGTTATGCAAGTTATTATTTTTGGTTGTATGCCTTTTTTTGCCTTTTTGCATATCTTATTCCAAGCTTTCCTTTTCTTCATCCTGACTGCTACAGACTCTTGTGTGATCTTAACTGTGATTTGTTGGTATTTGATCATTTTCTTTCTTTCTGGCTATAATATTTTCTCTTCGGTCTAGAAGCTCTGAATTTTGCCTTACATTTCTGAATATTCAATTTGAGATTTTGATTCATGTATTCTTTCTAGTTTTACTTTGCTGATTCTAAGAGCTTCGGACATCTTTTGTTTATGGTTTCTTGAAATATAATGTCCAAGTTTTTTTTTTTGTTTGTTTGATCATGATTTTCAAGAATGCCAAAGAGCCTTAAATTATCTGTTCTTTTTCCTGTTTTCTAAATTTGTTGTTTTGGTACACACCTCATACATTCTTCAGATTTTTTCAGTTTTTATTTATTCTACTATTTCTATTTGCTCCTTTTCATTTTTCAGGATGTCTACTTCTGTAAGGTTTTCCATCTTCTTTTTACTTTGTTCTAAAAGTTCTAATTTCATTCTTTATCTTGTTTCAGCTCATCTTTCATTTATTTCACCCATTTTTAGAAACTCTTGTGGATAATCTATTTTTCCCCCTAGAGTTCTACCTACAATTATTGTAAAGTTATTTCCTCTTTTTACAGTTTTCTCTTGAAATTTTTTGAAATATATTCTTTCTTCAAGGCATTATGAGTTTTTTTTTTCAGTTTTTTCATGTCTTCAGCCTTACCTTGTGGAGTGGAACTTTGTGCCATGGTCAGGCTCTGCTCCCTGCTTCCATGCCCTGTACTCTTGGATGGCTGACCAGGTCTGGATCTTATATCCTGACAGTGGCTATTCATAATTCAAAAACCATGTTTGAACTTACACACTACTCTTATTGTCACAATGTTAGAATATACATGCTACATGAACTGTCCCTTCTTTCTCAACCTCCCAAAAGCCCAGTCCAGAAGAATGCTGATAGTCTGGTCAATTTGTCTTTCTCAAGCCTTACAGAAGTTCACAGAATAGTTTAACATTTGCTACTAGTCCAGACTTATTCTACTACATGAATTCCCACAGAACTTAAAATGAATATATAGAAACAATTATCTAACATCTACAAATCCCAAGCCTGAAGGCTTCTAAGTTATCAATTTACTTAATCAAATGGCTTCTTCTCTGCAGGCCCCTGTTCCTTCCTTTCCAACCCTTCTATCTCTAAATTCCATGTTTTCAGGATTCTTGAATGAGATTCTTATCCTCTATCTTCATAAATATTTCTGCTAAGTAGAAATCCCCATAATATCTTTAAAAAAAAAGATTAACATGGCTTTAAATTTTCCCTTTAGAAAAAGAATTTTGCATTATTGTATTTCACTAGATTTTTAGGGAACAACAATATTAACAGCAATATTCTTCAAGTAATAGATTTTGTGGCAAATTTCAAGACTCACATGAAAATGTGACATTTGTACCTTCATTCAAATGTTCTCTGAGATTTTAAAGGAGAGAAAGGGACCCACATGTGCAAAAATGTTTGTGGCAGCCTTTTTTGTATTGGCAAGAAACTGGAAATTGAAAGGATGCCCATCAATTGGAGAATGGCTGAATAAATTATGGTATATGAATGTTATGGAATATTATTGTTCTGTAAGAAACGTCCAAAAGGAGGATTTCAGAGAGGCCTGGAGAGACTTGCATGAACTGATGCTGAGTGAAATCAGCAGAACCAGGAGATCATTATACACAGCAACTAGACTATATGATGATCAATTCTGATGGGCATGGTTCTCTTCAACAATGATGTGATTCAATTTGTTCAGCGATGAAGATAGTCATATACACCCAGAGAGAGGCCTCTGGGAACTGAGTGTGAACCACAACACAGCATTTTAATGCTTTCTGTGAATATTTCCATGCATTTTGTTTTCCTTCTTAGGTTGTTTTTTCTTCTTCTCTTTCTAGATCTGATGTTTCTTGTGCAGCAAGATAACTGTATAGATATGTATACATGTATTGTATTTGTCATATAATTTATCCTATTTAGCATGTATTAGATTTTCAGTCATCTAGGGGTGGGGGGTGGGGGGAAGGAGGGGAAAAGCTTGGGAAAAAAAAGGTTTTTTTGCAAAGGTCAATGTAGAAAAATCACTCATATGTTTTGTAAATAAAAAGCTTTATTTAAAAACAAAACAAAACAAAAAAAAACCAATGTTCTCTTTGTACATTTTTTGTTTGAGGAATAAAGGACATGCTTTGACAGTCAATAATGAAGCTTGGAAACACTGAAGTTTACCTTCTGACAACCAAGAGCTATGCTGAAATATCAAAAGATTCACCCCAGAACCTTCATAATACAGGGACAGAGAAGTTCGACATACCTGCCAGGGCTTTTTCATAGTTCTTCCCCATGGAAATGAAGTTCCTGAGGCTAGGGTTAAACTGTTCCATAATTGTCTATAAAGATACAGAGAAAGAAAGCAAAACATTAATATCCTAGGTAGATATATTGTTACCTGAAGTAAACCAAATTCGGATCAGAAAGCAGAAGGGACATCAAAGACTTCTTCTGGCCCTGAACCTTTAGTCAGGTTTTTCAACATATAAATATACCAGACAGACATTTCTTAAACACGAGGTAATGCTCTAGCCTGAACTCCATTTTCTAACCTTTAAAAATTTCTTTAAAAATGGGAACTGAACTAAATGATCTCTAAAGTTCTTTTTCATTATAGTTCCATAATAATTTGTGGTATTTTGTGATATTTAATCAGATATCAGTATTGAGGAGATAAATATTCCCAAACTGTGAATATCCCAACTAATTCTATATTCCACAAAGGACCAAAGTTCAAGTGCCAAGAACCAGAAGTTCTTATATTAAGGAATTAGAAAAAATTTTGTTATTAAGGCTAAAGAGACCCTTTTATCATAAGGCTCAAAAATAGCCCCAAACAAGCCAGATAGCTGTTAGAATGAAACAGTGAATCCAAACAACTCAGGTCTATAGATGATTTATTATCTGTAGCTTATCTTAACTGTGGTAAAGAAAAGGAAGCTAAAGAAGGAGAAATTGATTGTCATAGTCCTATGTACTTCAAGGCTATAAAAATTTTTATACAGACATTTCTTAAATATGTTCAACTTTATGTAAAGAATTTTGAAAGAAATCCACATTCTTAAAAAAAAAAAAAAATTCTTACTTTTACTATGTTCTTTTTCTGCTCCTACCCCTCAGCTCAGGACTTTGTAGCCTCCCACCCCACCACCACACCAAAAAAAACACAAACAAAACAAAATCCAACTGTCCAAGTGAAAGCTGAAAAACTGATAGGGAGAGACCACCATTGAAGATAGAAATTTGGCTTGAGACCTCCTTCCTGGAGAGAGGAGACCTTTGTCCTACTCTATCCAACTATCCTTGTGTACACTCTCACTTTTCTGTACCAAGATCCTAAGATCCTTGAACCATATGCTGGGCCCTCTCCTTCCACAGGAATGGGACCCTCTTCTTGCTTCCCTTGGTCTGTCTTTTTCCCATGGCCTCAATAAATTAGAATTATATAATCTTTAGAGGGCTGCATTTATGTAAAGCAAGAGCTGTCTATATATGGAAAATCAAGACATTCCATTAGGGCTAGTCCCTTACTCAAACAGTCAACAAGCATTCATTGAAAGCTTATTATGAGCCAGACAATGTGATAAGCTCTAGGCATATGTCCCCACCCTTAAAGAGCTCACATTCGACTAGAGGAAACAACATGCAAATAACTACGTACTTATAAGATACATATACAATATAAGTGGAAGGTAGTTTTAAAAGGAAAGGTGTCAGCAATACGAGAAAGTGAACCAAGTCTCAAAGAAATCTAAGAAGTCTGGAAATGGAGATGATAAGATATAGTGCTCAAGCCATGAGGGACATCAAGTGAAAAGGCATAAAACTGGGAAGATGAACTATTGTAAACAAGAAACAGCAAGTAGTTTAGTGTATCTAGAGACAAATAAAAGTATAAGATGAGGGTAAAGGTAGAAAGAATCCAGGTTATAAAGAGCTTTAAATGTCAAACAGAATTTTGTTTGATCCAAGAGGAGGAAAAAAGGCAATGGATTTTACTAAGTAGGATGGAGGGGGAAGTGATATGCTCAGAACTGAAATTTAGGAAATCATCCTGGCATTTGAGTGGATGATGGCCTGGCATGAGGGAAAACTAGAGGCAGGGAAGTCAACCAGCAGGCTCTTGCAACAATCTAGGCATGAAGTGATGCAGATTCTACATCAGGGGAACAATACTGTTGAAAATGGAGTGATCCTAATGAGAAGGAACTATGGTAGCAATTTCAGCAGCAGGACCAAGCATATATCCAGCCTTCCCACTCACTTCTATTCCTATTCTCTTCATTGTTACCCACTAATCTGCTGTATTAACTCAATAGAATAAAGATGGGTATTTAAAGATGCTGAAGAGAAGGTGTTCAGAAGGGCAAGAGCTCTAGAGAGTCATTTCTGTAGTCCTCGCTCCATTAACCCACCCTTCTTTGGGCCGATGTAAAAGTTCCAGTAATAGAAATAGTTCTGTAAAACAAAAAGCTGCAATCCAAGATTGATTGTTAGGGTAACCTGAAAGCTGGATTATAAAATAAAGCAAACCACCTGAAGCAGCCAGCTTCAGTGTAAATGTATAATCCTTCTTTTACTAAATCCTGTTCTTGCCTTTGTTTTAGATTCAGACAATAATACATACATTTGGACTTTATACAGTAGAAAACACAAACTAAAGCTGGAATCAAAAGGGCCTGGGTTTCTATATGAATCAGCTACTTACAATCTATGTGCTTTCATCAAGTCACTTGCTCTCCGGTTCTTCATCCATAAAATAAAAGGAATAGATTATGGCATGTGAATGCAATTGAATACTAATGCCATAAGGAAGTGACAAAAGATATGGATTCGGAGAAAGCTAGGATCATAAATACAATCCTTTCAGTTACTGAACAGCAGCAGTTGGTGAAAGTTTTTACAAAAATCAACTATGACAATGTATAATACAAGACAGTGGTTGTGCTGAAGTTCAAATAGAAACATACCAATATTTAAAATTTTTTATAAATAATCTTTCAATTTTAATAAGTTTGTGGTATTTATACTGAGTTAAGAAAACTAAACCTGTACTAGGGACAAAGTATTTATTGCCTACTTTAATCAACGTAATATGCTAGACACTAGAAATACGAAGACAAAAATGAAACAGCCCCTTGCCCTTAAGGAGTGCTAGTGGGGGGAGGAGGGAGAGAAGGGGTGAATAGAAGATGTAAATTCAAAATAATACCAAGTCATTTCAAGAAGGACTGTGAAAACTGATAGTAATTCCCAGTACAATGGCAGATAACAATATTCATTCAAGTCAATTCAAAAGATATTCATTTTGTCCCTGCTATATATGTGTGCAAGGTTTGAGTATTAGGATAATCTTGGCCTATTTTGGGGGCTTTTAGACACTGGAAGGATCCCATGAAGAAAAGAAAAAGAGACCAACCAAGGATCTCTCCTTTCAAACTTTAATAAGCCATGAATGTCAGTTGCAAAACACACCCAAAGTCTTCTGTGGTAAATCACAGTGGATTACCCTGACGCCACAGCTGGTAATACTCAGAATGTAGTGACTCTATGGAAACCAGCAGTGAGGTTTCACTTCCTTAGACTCACTGGTAGAGATCATCCAGGAGGAATGCAGGTGTGAGTGGGTGGGGACAGAAAGAAGGGTTCAAATGTAGCCAATATCACTGTCACCTGGATAAATGACACTTGGGTACCTCTCTACTGGGAAACATACTGTTGGGTGGAGAGACCAGTCAGCCAAGAAACTGTCATTACTGCAACATAAGTAATACTGTGTCTCAAAAGCTTTGGGTCTCCAGATATACAAGTGTGGGGTGTGGGAGAAAAGCAGGAATATGGAAGAGGGGAGCTACACCAACAAAACATAATACAATTTTCTGGACGCTGGAGATTACTTCTTTATTAATGGAAAAAGCAGCATTTTTCCCCAGAAGAAAAAGGTCTGTCATCCCCACCCCCAAGGCCAAAGAATAGACCTTTTGTTCAATACTTAGACTTCTGGCTATGAATGGGCCATCCAACTCTTTTCTCTGTCATTCAATCTCTCTGAAACTATGGCATCTTAAAAGTAAGACAAGTTCAAGAGCTGACCTTTGCAGGGAGGTGAACACAATGCCATGTGAAAATGGTCCTAGGCTCTTAAAATAGGGCAAAAGATAGGGGAGTTGTTGGCAGCTCTCCATGGTTAAGGTCAATAGAGCCTGAGTACATTTTCAATCATTCTTGATCCTATCAGACCACATACCCCAGGTTTCTATTCTGACACCGGAGAAGTTTCGTCATTTTCAACATACCCCAACTAAAAGGCTATAGGTCGAAGTATTTATGAAATTCAAATGTATGTATTATTGTCTCAGCCTAAAACAAAGGCAAAAGTAACATTTAGTAAGAGAAGGGCTATATACTAATCAACAAACATGCTCCCTTCCCTACCCAATTTCATCCCCCCCCAAAAAAAGCACAAACACAATAGCACAAGAAACCCTGATGTTACTTATATGGGGGGGATGATTTTTTTTAATTCAAATAAAACCTATACTCATATTTATCTTTATTGAGCTTTTCTTTTTATATTATTTGCATTTCCAAAAATCAAAGAATTTTTTTTGTAATAATGAATTTTTAAAAGGGAAATGAGAAGTTCAACAAAACTACATAATACATGTGGTATTTCACAATCCATAATCCATAATCCAGCACTTCTTCAATGACGACAGTCTATAGGTATACATTTTCTCATCTTTCTTCAATGCTAAACTTAGTTATTAGAATTCTTTTTAATTATCAAACTCCTGGAAGAACAGAGATTTGAATAGATTTGCCTCGATGGTGTAACATGACATTTCCACTTATCATGTGGATACATGGCAGAAATCCCCTTTTCTACTACTGAAGGAAATGGTCTGTTACTACTTTACATTTTTAATAATATATTTTTTAACTATAAAAATGTAGGGTTGGATTCTAGAAAAGGCCTTGAAAGGTGGGGGACTGAAAATCTGAGCTGAGAAAAATATGATCCATTCACTGTAAGTATTTAAGTCAACCAGCAATAATTCCTTCTATGTATAGTGTACTTTGCTAGCCATTGGAGAGAGAAGGATGAAAAAGATAGTCTTTACTCTCAAGGAGATGTATGGTCTGATAGGGGAAAAGACATCTAGTCAAGTAGTAATTATACAAGCTAGGCATATGGAAGAGGGTCAAACACAGTAGGCTGAGAGAGTCAAACAAAAAGAGATCCTTCCATCTGGGGAGAGCTAAGAAGCCATTAGCTGAGCTTTCCTTGGGAAAAAATAAACAAAAACAAAAAACAAGAATTTCAACAATTGTAAATATGAAAAGATTCCAGTCTAAGAATAGATAAATTTGGGAATTATCAAGCGATCCAATTACACTGGAACATAAAACACAGAAAAGAGAGAAAGTATAAACTACAAAAAGCAAGAGATCACAACATAACATTTTCACTCTTTTTGTTGTTGTTTGCTTGCATTTTGTTCTTTCTCATTTTTTTTCTTTTTGATCAGATTTTTCTTGTGCAGCAAGATAATTGAATAAATATGTATACATATATTGGATTTAATCTATATTTTACCATGTTTAACACATATTGGATTACTTGCCATCTAGAGAAGAGGGTGGGAAGGGGGGAAATTTGGAACACAAGATTTTGGAAGGGTCAGTGTTGAACAATTATCCATGCATATGTTTTGAAAATAAAAAATTTTAATAAAAAAAAAGCAAGAGGAACAATATGATTTCAGAGAAGGTAATAGTAAAAACCAGACAGGATAAAATGGATAAGGAGGAAAACTACATTATGTATAAAGACACCATAAATAATGAACCAATATCAGTATCTAATATATATGCACCTAATGGCAAAGCATCTCAAAATGTAAAGGAAAAGTTAATTGAATTTCAAGAAGAAATTCACAATAAATATATAGACATCAATATACCTTTTGGACCTAGACAAATCTAACAAATATAAACAAGAAAAAAAGTAAAGGACCTAAGTAGAATTTCAAAAGAGTTATTTATGAGATGTCTTGTGATTCCTAAATAAGAAAAGAGGAAAGCATACATTTATCTCAGTTGGGCATAGAACCTTTACAAAAACTTATCCAAGTTTTGAAACATAAAAACCTTATAAACAAATATAAAATAAATACCAAACATACTTTTCTAAGCACAATAATGATAATAATATTCAATAAAAAGACTCTGAAAAAGACTCTGGAGTATTTAATCTTAAGGATTAAATTTATATGTAATAATTCCAGTGACAACATCCCTATTCTATCATCCAGATATATGATAGAAATGGCCTTTCCTAGTATC
>JAJPUD010012110.1:0-24710 GCA_023553655.1 Myrmecobius fasciatus
TATATCCCAAGGAGATCTTAGAGGAGGGAAAGGGACTCACATGTGCAAGAATGTTTGTGGCAGCCCTTTTTGTAGTGGGTAGAAATTGGAAACTGAATGGATGCCCATCAATTGGAGAGTTGCTGAATAAATTATGGTATATGAATGTTATGGAATATTATTGCTCTTTAAGAAACGATCAACAGGACTATTTCAGAAAGGCCTGGAGAGACTTGCATGAACTGATGCTGAGTGAAACGAGCAGAACCAGGAGATTATTATTCACAGCAACAACAATATTACATGATGATCAATTCTGATGGACATGGCTCTCTGCAGCAGGGAACTGTCTCAAGCCAGTTCCAATTGTTCACTGAAGAGAACCATGTACGCCTAGAGAGAGGGATGTGAAATATGGACCACAACATAGCATTTTTATGCTCTCTGTTGAGGTTTGCTTGCATTGTGTTTCCTTTCTCTGATTTTCTTTTTTTTCTTGTAGATATGATTTTTCTTGCAAAACTTGTCAAGTATTTCAACATTATTGACATGTAGTGGACTTCCTGCCATCTGGGCGAGGGGAGGGAACTGGGGGTAAAATTTGTAATGGAAATCTTTGTAAAGATCAGTGCTGGGGAACTATCCATACATGTGTTATACAAATAAAAAGCTTTAATAAAAAAATAAATAAAAAATCTTTTTTCCATAAAAACTTATTTTCAATTTTGCAACCTTCACCCTTTCTAATCCCCTCACCCTCAAGCTAGGAAGGAGGTCCTATGGAACCTCTCCCACTTTAAGTTAGTTTTAGTAACAGTTAATTGCTTATGTTATCTCTTAATTTTCTTCTAATGTGTTTTCCTTCAAGACTTATCTCAATCAACACTACCATGAAGACTTCCCTTACCCTTCAAATTATCTCCCTCTTCAAATTATCTTGTATCTTCTAGATGAGCCATTTCCACTCATCTTGATCTCTATGATGCCACTGGTCCTAAATGGTTCCAATGGAGAAAGGCTGGTGATTTGCAGAACCTTCTCTCACTAAAATCACGTTTACTTAAATGTCAAGGAATTATTTCCCTTTGTCATAGTCCTTTTTGAGAATGAAGGACAAACAACAACCTCTTTGAGTAGGAGTAGGAACTGCCCCATTAGGAACCCACATGGAACTGGCCAATTGGATAACATGATTCTTTTCCTTTCCTTCCCTTTCCTCCTCTTTCTTCCCCTTCCTTCCTTCTCCCTCTCTTTCCTTTCCTTCATTTTTATTTTCTTCTTTTATCTTTCCTTCCTAGAGACTTGTTAAAGGCTTTATCTTAAAAAGAACAAGGTCTCCCACTGCATTCAGGTTCATCTCCAGTCATCCTAATCTCCATCTTGCCACTGGACCCAGACAACTTCAGAGGAAAAAGTGAAATTAGTAACTTTGTATAATTCTCCCTCACTTAAATACAATTCACTTGCATGTCTTGGTTTCATCTCTCTCTTTGATATGCAAAGAGAAACAATAATCTACTAACTGTGCATAGGTATTCTTCTATATAATCTAAGTTCCTAGAAACCAAAGCCAAGACCATGTTTGGTGTTTATGTCCCAAGCACTTGTCTGCATATAGGAGCTTAATAAATGTCTGTTGAATTAAAAACAATTGTTTTATTTCCTCACTAGTTGGCAAACTCATTAAAGTAATGGGCTCGTTTTAATTCTGAGTCTCGGTATACAACACATAATGGTATATAAAAATGTTTGTTAACTTAAAATTTGAAATATAGCTTAAGTGTTCAGGTTCACATCTTGCTAGCAATCATTCAGAAAGTGTCCTATGCATGGATTTTATCTGAAACAAGGAGAATTCCAGGGAGACTGAGTTTGCTATCCCAGGATGATAGACAAGAGTTTTCCAGTCCTTCCCTTTCTAACTTGCATTAGCTACATCTTTGTCTAATATTCAATCAATCTTTTGATGGTTACCTCTGGAGAGAGGAATGAAGAGGCAAAAAACAAAAGAGATATTAATGAAGTGAATGGAACTTCAATTGCTAGAAATGGCTGAATCACTTGAACTAATATTGAAGCATTGGCTTTGGATGGGAGTTTCAGTTAAGTTTGTTATATGCATAAAGTTGAATAGATTAGAAGATAAAGCAAGTAGTAGGGGACTAGTGACTGGAATGCAGTTTTGTGGTCTTAATTAGTGGCCTTTAGTTCAAGAAAAAGAGATTTATCTATCTTCTGCATCCTGCATTCTCTACTAGCTATGAAAAGGTATTTGCTATTAAATACCATAACAAAAATTCACTTTTCTGGTTAAATCACACACACATATTTGCAAAATCATTGTTTTATTTGTTTGCTTGTTTTAGCACAAACATATATCAAATTGAAGCCAAGGGAAGAGAGATAGACTAGTTGGACAATATCTTTAGCACTTCTGAAGAACTGGTCCCACTTGTTCTGGTTTTCATTTCTGCAGCCAGTGGACCACTTTAAATTCTCTCCTGTAGCATACAGAAGTTAGAGGAAAGCAAATCACACTTATAAGAGTATGCAGCTAGATGGCTCAATAGTTAGAGCACTAGGCTCAGGGTCAAGAATATCTGAGTTCAATTCTGGCTTCAGACACTTATTAGCTGAATAAATCACTTAATCTGTCGTCCTTAATCTACCGCAGAAGGAAATGGTTTTCAAAGAACTTTGTATATATTATCTGATTTTATTCTCAACATTAATAATGGGAATGATCATTTTACAGATGGGAAAACTGAAGCATGGAGATTAAGTTTAACATAGGATTGGAGTTGAAATTTTCCACACTACAAGTCCAGTACTCCATATCCTTTACAATTCAGCTGCCTGGATGTAGTAGGTAGGGGATTAACCTTTGTATTAGCTAAAAGCTTTGGGCTAATTACAAATTCTTAGGTTCAAATAGTACCTTAGATTCATTCTATGAATGTTAACCTGGACAAGTCTCTTAAGCTTTGAGTACTGTAGAGAGGATTCCCTCATGGAGAAATTCTCTGTTTCCAGGAGACTGTGAGTTGAGCTGCATATAAAATCTTGGAAGTTATTTGTGCAGATATTACAAATGAACCCATGAAAGTTAATGAGATCACCAATGAAAGAAGGAATGGAAAAAAGACATTTATTAATTGTCTATAATGTGCTAGGCACTTGAGATGCAAAAACAGAAATGAGGTAGCTGCTTTCCTTAAGGAACTGGCATTCTAACAGAAACAGCAAAAACTATAAAGCTAGTGATCAATGAAGGAATATTTCACCCACAGGGTTACAGAAATACTGAGTGGAGCTATAATGGTATTGGTTTTGCTTTTCCAGAAGCAATGGTATTATTGATTTGGTCTCAGATGTATTCCCAGAACAAAAGGGGTAGAGTGTATTTGAATGGTGGCAAGACAAATAGCAAGATACACATAGTTAATGACTTAATAGATTAGCTATGGGGCATTTTCTGGAGCCAGACACATATAGATAATTAATTGAATTCACATTCTTTAATTACCAATCAGGGTTTCTCAGATCCAGGTTTTTATTTCTAAAACAGAATAGATTTAATACTTTAGAGAGATAAGAGAATGACAATCTCTAGAGAGATCGGTCTGTCAGTAAGTCAGCAGGCCTTAATAATCATCTCTTATGTGCAAGATACTGTGCAAAACATTGGGGATGCAAAGAAAGTAAAAAATATATGATTAAAAAAGTAGACTTGCCCTCAAGGACAAGAGAAGCATCTAGGAAAGAGCATTGAGAAACACCCACATTTAAGGGGTAAGGACTGGATAGTGATGCATCAAATGAGAATGAGAACTGATGAGAAAGGTAGAAGGAAAAAAATATGGGGGAGAAATATTCTGGAAAGTCAGAGTAGAAGAAAATATTCTAGTAGGAAGAGTTGACTGACATTTCAAAAGCTGTTGAATTGTTAAAGATGAAGATTGAGTAAAGGCTATCACATATTTCAGACATTGGAAAACTTAAAGATTGAATTATGCACTTGGAAACTAGATGTAAAAATTACTGGTTTGTATTCATTCACTTTTAAATCTTAATTGGATAGTAAAGGCATATGTTTGTCACTGGGAAATCAGTGCCCAGAAAAAACTCCCCTTTGTGGATGAGTCCAAAACAGATGGAAATTTCTGTACCTCTTTGCCACTTCCCTCATTTCAAGCTCACCACTCCAACACTCAGATATCCCTGGATAAGCTGAAAGAGGTTGCAGAATTTGCTCACTTTTAGTTCAGGGCTAAGCAGCAATATTCCCACTAATGAAGAAAATGTGTTAATAATGCTTCTTTATCATAAACTTAGTAAGCAGTGAAAGAAATAATGTAGGATTCATAGAGAATAAAATAAATATATAAAAGGCAAGGGCCTCATTTGTTCTTTGCTTCTGAAATGCTATTGTCTAACACTTTAAAAATAGTATTCACAGTCAATTCTTGTTAAATTGAATTCTGAGATTTCAGATAAGACTTAGACTTGAAAGGGTTATCTTGCATAGCCAACTCCACCCACGCTTGCATAAAGATATACTTTATATAAAACAGCAACTAAAATAATTTTAAGTAAATCAGAAAAAAAGAGAATATGTATCTAAAAAACTTGAAGCAAGGAAAGAGATAAACAAGATTTGAGGTGAGAAAAGAACAGGAAGGGAATAATGAAAGAAAGAATGAAAAGAAGACCTTGAAGGGGAAGGCATTAAAACAGGTCAGGTCCTATGCCTAAGAGATTCAATGAGAAGGATTGTACCAAATTACAGAATGATGATACTAGGAAAGATCTTTGTCTAAGTCCTGTATTTTTCAAACAAATAAAATGACTTGCCCAAAGTCACATTGTATATGTATGAATCTAAATTTTCTAGATCTGAGTCTAGTATTCCAGGAATGTAGGTACATCTGCCTCCTCCAGATATTGGAAATAAGCCTATTATTTTCAGCTATTGAATGAGGTTAAAACAGGAGACTGATAGTAATCATGAATTACTAAAACTTTGTCTTGTTAATTCTCAATAAAGGGATAGATGAGTATGATTCTAAAACCTTCTCTACCTCACAAAATTATGCTAACCTATCCTGGTGCTCCAAATTCTACAATTACTGCTAAAGTTTGAAAGTGGAAACACAGATAAAAGTAAGAAATTTAATATAAGATTCTACTTCACCACTCTTTATCTGAAGATCAAAATGATGGTGTAAATAGTGCCATTATGTAAAGAGTATGGAGTCTTTTCCCAAAGAAGAGTGAGTTGGATACTTTGATGAGCAAGTGGTTATCTTCAGGTGAATAATATAGTAGGGTCTCAAAAGCTATTTTAAGAAATCATATAATAAAGAGTTACAAGAAAAAAAATTTAAAGTGGTTATAATTAGTAATTCCATAGGCATGACTACCAAATATTTGTTGATCTAACAGCTCGAGAGAAACATATTATATTCCTGTGACATATTCAAATTTAAAAAAAAAACAACAAATACATTAAAATAAATAACAGCTACCCCACTTCTATTGATTCATATGGGTATAAATGGCCTGAAGTAACCTAAAACAATATTGCTGAAGATTATATAGTCCAAAATAAAACTTTGAAACTATAGAGGCATAAGATTTTACTTAGTGAATGCCTATTAAGGGCAAGGAATCTAGAGGAGAAAAATTGATTGTGGTATGAGTATCTGGTCAAGAAGCTATAATTTGGAAACTAAAAATTGGATTCCTGGCCTATGGATTAAAATCTTAGTATATCAGACTCCTGACCAGGAAAGGAGTACCTGGACAAAGACTGACCAAAATGTTCTTTCTTGATAGCTGACAAATCTAACCAAAAATCTTTAATTAAGAAGATTTTGAGAGGTAGAAAACAGACTCTGCATATCCACACATCTAATGACCATAGAACGTAGCTACAATGAAAGCAAAATAAAAGTTAAGCTTCTCAGAAGTTTACAAGACAACAAAAAATCCAGAAAACTGTGTGTGTGTGTGTGTGATTTTAGATGAGAGAGAACTATAGATCTTAAAGGAAAATCCGACTTTCTCTGTCTCTGTGTCTCTTTGTCCCTGTCTCTCTGTCTCTTTCTTTGTTTCTTTGTCTCTGTCTCTATCTGTTTGTCTCTATACACACAAACACACATACATATGTAATATGTGCATATATATATACATATATATATATATATAATTTAAATTTGCTTCTTTAATGATACTAGCCTAAAAATGTGACTTGTAAATATGGAGAAGTAAAAGGTGAATTGAATTTTAGCATTCAAGTCTTTGGTAAATCACAATTTCTTTCTGCTTCACTTTCTTCACATGTAAAATAAGGTTAACCAAATGATGTCAGAGATACTTCTTTATTCTGAAAATATGACCTAGAAATTCTGAATCTCTTTCCAAATGTTATTCATCCTTCAGAGACAAATTTTCTATATTTTGGGGGAGACTAGGAGACTAATCTATGACCAAGGTGTTCATGGCTAAGAAGGGTATATATAGCATGTTATGCCTTCCAGGTGACACAGATATTTTCTACAATAATAAGATACATTCATTTATTGTGAAATATCTTCCTGCTTCTAGGTTTCCTATAGTCAGTATGGATTGTTAGATTCTTTCCCTATCTCCTGCCTCATGGACAAAATCTCTTTTCTAGAAGAAGCCAATTCATGGAGTCATCTTTCTTCATTCTCAAGAGATCAATCCTCCTATCAGTTTTAAGTGGATTCTATACTTTCTTATCTTTGGAGTTATTAAATCACTAATGGGTGGCAGAGGAGCTGAAGGCCTCATATTCGTTCTCATGAACTATTTATTATTCACTATGCTCTACCATTTTGAATTTTCAAAAGAAAAGAATTCAATGACATACTGAAATTGTGTCATTACACCTCAGTTTTCTCACCTGAAAAATGTGGGGTTTGGACTAGATGACCTCTCTCTGGTCATCTCTTAGACCTCTTCTCTAACTCTATGATCTTATATCGTTTGTTTGGATAAAACTGGATTGACTATATAAAAAATCCTTCATCAATTAAACCCCTTATGTTTCTCTGAAAAAAAAATTATATATAAATGTCCAAAAAAAAGGATTTCTCATTCCTTTCCATCTCCGTTTCCAAATTTAGATGTATTAATATGTTTGCCCCATTCCTGTGCAGAATGTCTTTTAATAAAAACAAAGGATGACCTCAAAAGCTAAGAATATTGAAGTTCTCTCTCTATTTCCTTCTACCTTACCTTTCATATTAGTATCCTGATGAGCAAGGGTAAAAATCATAGTGTAGTTTTAAATTTTAATTGATTATTATTTAAGCTGTGCTTGTGTATATATACATACACATATATGCTTATATATATATATTTGTATATATGTGTTTACATGTATATATATATGCACATATATGTGCATGTGTGTGCATTTTCTTAAATTAGAGTAATCATATATTTTGGTATGTGCTGTGCTCCTCATTATAGATTGTAGCTTGTCATCCCAGAACATTGCTATTACTTTATATATACTCTATTTAACTTTATTCGTGGAGCATCTTTCAGGCTGTTTTTTTTGTTTGTTTGTTTTGTTTTGTTTTATTTTTTCCCTGAGAGCATTCTGCTCATCACTTCCCAAGAATTATAATATTCCATCAGAGAAACTTGCTTTGAAATTTTTTTACAATTACTATTCCTATTTGCATTCACCCCATTTATTCTCTCTTTTTTTTCACCTTGCCCCTTCTCAAAAGTGTTTTGCTGCTGACCACTCCCTCCCCCAAAAGGCCCTCTGTTTTATCACCTTTCTGCCTTCCTATATTCTATCCATCTTCTGTTTTGCCGCAGGATAAGATAAATCGCTATACCTATATTGTATATGAATGTTATTTCCTATTTAAGCCAATTTTGATGAAAGTTCACTCATTCACGCTCTCTTCTTCCATCTTTCCCTGCATTGTAAAAGCTTTTTCTTGCCTCTTTTTTATGGCAGATAATTTACATCACTCCACTTTCCCTTTTACTTTCTCCCAGTACATTCCTCTTTCTCCTCTTAATTTCATCATTTTTTTAAAAAAAAGATACTATTCTTTCATATTCAACTCACACTCATGCCCCCTGTTTATATATACCTCTAATTGATATAATAATGAGAATATTCTAATGAGTTTCAAGTATCATTCTCCCATGTAAGAATATAAACAGATAAACCTTATTAAGTCCCTTATGATATCACTTTCCTGATTATCTCCTTATGCTGCTCCAGAGTTCTGTATTTGAAAATCAAATTGTTTATTCAGCTCTGGTTTTTTCATCATGAATGTTTGAAAAGTCGCTGTTTCATTGAATGACCACCCTTTCCTGTGAAGGATTATACTCAATTTTCCTGAGTAGGTGATTCTTGGTTACAATCCCAGCTTTATTGCTCTCCAGAATATCACATTCGAAGCCTTCCAGTCCTTTAATGTACAAACTGCTAAAACTTGTGTTATCCTGTCTGGGGCTCCACTATACTTTGTTTCTTTCTAGATGCTTGTAATATTTTCTCCTTGACCTGGGAGTTCTAACATTTGGCGACAATATACTTGGAAGTTTTTATTTTGGAATTTCTTTCAGAAGGCAATAGGTGGATTCTTTCAATTTCTATTTTACCCTCTGATTCTAGAGTATCAGGACAATCTTCCTTGATGATTTCTTGAAAGATGATGTCCAGGTTCTTTTTTTGACCATGACATTCAGGTAGACCAATAATTTTAAATTATCTCTCCAGGTTCTATTTTCCAGGTTAGTTGTTTTTTCAATGAGATATTTCACTTTTTTTCTATTTTTTTCTATTTTTTTTTGGTTTTGTTTTATTGTATCTTGATTTCTCATAAAGTAATGAAATTCCATTAGCTCAATTCTATTTTTTAGGGAATTATTTTCCTCAGTGACCTTTCCCATTTGGACAATTTTGCTTTTTAGAGCATTCTTCTCCTCATTAGCTTTAGGTATTTCCTTTTACACCTCTCTCAGTTGTTTCCTTAATTTTTCCTCTATCTCTCTTACTTGATTTTCAAAGTTCTTTTCAGCTCTTCCCTAGATTGATCCCAATTCTTATTCTTCTTGGAGGCTTTGGATGTAGGAGCTTTGACTGTGTTATCATCTCTTTAAGTATGTGTTTTGATCTTCCTTGTTACTGTGACAACTTTCAGTGGTTGGAAATATTTTTTTTCTTGTTTTCTCCTCATTTTCCCAACTATTATTGTGCTTTTAATTCTTTGTTAAAGTAGGGCTTTTTCCAGGGTGGAGGTGCACTGTCCCAGGCTTCAGAGGTTTGTAAAGCTGTTTTCAGAAATCCTTTTAGGGACCTGACCACAAGCACTGTTTTCTGCTCTGGAGCTGTTAGGTGTGTCCCCACCCCATGGTAGCTATAAGATCTAGAGTGCTGGTCAGGGATGGGGCTCTGCTGACCCTGGCTGCTGGGCACACTAGATCTACAACCTGTTGCCACAGATATGCTTGTTTTTCTTAGAGTGCCCAAATGCTTTATCTCCATTCTGAAATGTGGAACTTCTATTCTGAAATTATAAAATACTGTTAGGGGAAAGTGTTGTTATTGAAAGTTAGTTGTGTTCCCCTACCAACTGAAAGGTATTACAAGTGTCAGGTGCAGAGCATTCTATCAAGAGGCAGCCTTTCTTAATGGAAAATGGTTCAAAGGTATATGCTTTATTACATTCATGTATTTTGGTGAGCAGGTCATGAAGAACTATTTGGGGATCCCTGGGACACCAAATCTGCTTGAAATTCTATATAAAATCAGAAAACCAAAGAGTATCAGAAATATAGTACCTGCTTCACTAGTCTAAGCAGAATTGCTAAGAACATTGCAAATTCTCTGTGGTTCTCAGGAAACATGTCATCCATTTTCATTTCTTTCTGGATTAGCACATCATATTGCTACTCCAAGAAAATATGGCCAATATAGTGTCTTCCAATCAGAATGTACTCTGAGACCAAATTTACTGAAGAGGTCACTTCTAGCCTAAGCATTTTTTTTTTTTACTCAGTACTATTCTCATAACCTTGCCATAATCAAATCAGGTCCACATAATAACAAGTATGTTGGGGGGGAAAAGTATGTATGTATGTGTATGTGTCTGTGTCTGTGTCTGTATGTATGTGTATGTGTATATGCATATACATGCACACATAATACATACACATACATACACATACATATACATGTGCATATAATCTATGTGTGCATTGTTATGTGTTATATGTATGCATATGCATGTGTGTACATCTACACACATGTATGTGTGTGAACTTGTATGTTTATATATGTACACATCCATGTGTGTATGTGTGTATGCATATATGTGTAGTCATTGTAATAAAATAAACTATATAAAATAAATAAAATAAACTATATAAAAATAAATTGATAATAAAAATAAATCTAAATTCAGTTCCATAATCCTACATTCTTCTAAATCCAAATCCTGCCAAAGAAATATGTAAGCTGCTCTGAACTAAAGAATTTGAGGGAAGATATAGTTTATATAGTAACTCTTTATGCAAGCAGGCAAAGGAGTAGAGGGAATATACAGGGAATATTGTACAATTCCAAAATTATGTTTGACTCCTTATTCTGATTCGATAAATCCATAAAGAATTCAAGAACTCTATATCCACAACCCATACCCTTCTTGTAATATGAGGTATAGATTGAAGAGAAAAGAGAATTTCAAAGCTGCAGGAATCTTTAATTTCAACTTGTCATAGCTAGACCATAACTAATACGTTAATTAGAGATGGGCAGAATAGACATTGAAAGGAACTCTTTCTACTCTCCTGAAAATCTTACTTCCTTTCATCCTCTTAACCCTGTATGCAATACCTATTTCTTGACTTCTATGTTTCATCACTTATAATTGCACACTTCTCTCTTAGTCTGCAACTGGCAGCCAAAGCTTGAATCTTTTATATAAAAGGAAAAGGGCTGAAGAATGAGAATGATGACAGAGGAAAAGTGAGAAGATTGGATTAGATGATCTCTACATGTTTAATATAGAGGGCATTAGCATTAAAAAAGATAACTCTGGGGGAAGGATGATGTGGGCATGCAGAAACCTGGCATTGTTAATCACATCTCCATCTCCAAAATTTTAGTAGAATTTAAAGATGAAAATTTTGTTTATTGCTCAGCTACTTTTGAAAAACTTGGAAATAACAATGGTTTTAAAAACTAGGACTGGGCAAATCCTGACTCTGCTACTAATAGCAGGGTGGATTTTTTGTAATTCATCTCATTTATCTTGGTCAGTTTAATCATCTTTTAAATGAAGGGCTTGGACTACAAAGAGCCAGTATGTGTTCCAGACTGATCTAAATTCTGGGTACTCAAGGGAGAAGGAAGCAAAATGTGGGGAAGTGTGTTTTTCACAGGGTTACTAAACTGGTTGATAAGAGGTACATTGTTGGTATACTTGACTCAGATTCCTAGATTTTAATGAAGCTCTTGACAATTTATGCATGGAGAAGATGAAGATAAGTGGATTACAGAAAATATATAATTATGTGAATTCAAAATTAGTCGGATGGTCAGATTGAAAGTGTAGTTGTTAACAGATCAGTGTCAATGTGTCAAGAGTTCTACAGTAAAATACCCTAAGGTATTTGACCCTAGGTCAAAAACATATGTGACACAGATGCTATACTCATCAACTTGATACTAATACAAAATTGGTAGAGGGGAATTGAGCAGAAGATAGCTATTCCTGGCTTAAACATTTTAAATTTTCAATGTGAGAATTTAAATGTCAGAAATTCTCAAATGCTACAAATCAAGGATTGATTTATTATTGATTGTCTAGACTTTAAGAAAGTGATGGAGAAAATATTAATAATCTAGATTAAATTTAAAAGTATGCACTGTTTACTTTTTGGAAAATAGAACTAGGTTTAAATACTTAGATTTAAACACTTATCAACACATACCTGGATAGCTCACACTTTGGATTATAGTAATAATGCAAAAGTGATATTAATGGAGTCTATAAAAGATTGGGTAAAGTCTAATGAGATAAAAGTCAAAAAAAGATACATGTAAAATCTTCCAATCAGGGACAAGAAGTAAAATCTGGAAACTCAAGATATGGACATGTATTTAGAAAACAGTTTGTTTCAAAGAAGACTTAAAAGCTTTAGTAAATTGTAATTATAGATACTAGTCACCAATATGATATATCTTCCAGAAAAGCTAATAGGATCTTAGGTTGCATTGAAGAAGGTATAGTTTACAAGGATAAAGAGAAGATAATCCCATTATATTTAACTTTTATCAGAACCCCACTATTGTGTTTTTGTTCTGAGTACCACATTTTCAGTCATTGAAATGTTGAATATTGTCTAGAGGAGAGCAGCTATACAGTGAAAGGACTTGGATCTGTCTTATGAGGAACAGTGAAAATTTACTTTCTTCAGTAAATTTTTGTACCTCCTTAAGCAGTTATTCAATTAATTTAAAATATATATAAATTATATTTCAGTATTTTTGTACCTCTTTTACCAAGCTCTTAATTTTCTTTTCATAATTTTCTTGCATTATTTTCATTTCTTTTCATATTTTTTATACCCCTCTTATAACTTTAAATCTTCCAAGAATTATTATTCTACTTGGGACTCATTAGCATCTTTCTTTAAGCCTTTGTTTATCTGTTTTTCCTTTATTATCTTTTAGGTTTATGTCTTGGTCTTCCCTGACACTGTAGTAGTTTTTTTATGGTTAAATTCTTTATTTTGTTTTTTTTTTTAATTTTCCTATACTATTCCTTGACTTTGAACTTTATTTTAAAGTTTGGCTCTTCTCCCATTGGAGTGTGAAGGCACTGTGTCAAGCACCAATTTTTTTTTTTCATATCACTATTTTCAGAGCTAGTTCTAGGGGTGTGCAAGTTTTTGGTGCTTCCAAGGTGGTATAATCCTGAAAGAAGTATCACCCCTGATCTTTTGTTCTGTCCTCTGTTCTTTACCCAAGAAGGGTACCTAGTCCCCTGCAGTCATAAATGCTCACATTCTCTTTGCATTGGAACTGAGACTAGGGCTCCTGCTTCCATGTGACAGAGCTTTATTGTCCTTCTCCATCTCATAATTATGTATAGGCAATGGAGTTGCCAATTAGTGACAGCTTACCCAGTGGCAAGAGAGGGGCTTAGTCTTTTTCTGACTAATTGTCTAACCTCCTTACTATCTCTGTATAGAGATCTCCCAAATCTATTGTTGTTGCTATTTCTGCTTGCCTGCTTGTGGTTTACAGATAGATTTCCACTCTGTTATCCCAAATTTCTCCTTTTGATCTACTAACTTTTCTTAGGCTGGAAAAATGTCTCATTCTGACCTTTTGTTGGCTGGGCTGAAAATGTTCTGACCTTCCCTTTCAAAATTATTTACAAATAAAAGCTGTGTCCCAATTGAACCCTAAAAATTCCTCCAGAATTCTTTACCTCTCTTTGCCTTGTCAGAGACTAAGATGATTTATAACAATTCATTGCTCACCAGCTAGGCAGCAATCTGGGTTTATGTACCCATACCAATTTGACATAACACATCAAGTAGCACCTTGAGGGGTTTTATACCTAATATTTTTCTGACCTCAAGGGTAATGGGCATTTTGTTGCCCTCATGAACTCATTTTATATTTCTGTAAAAGGCCATTGTGTCTGTTGGTGCATCTATTTTTAAACCCATTTATATAGATAACAGTGTAGGAAGGTACAAAATCAGACCAGTCATTCTGGCAGGTGTCATATGCTATTTTTATAAACCAAGCTATGATGCACATAATTTTTGATGCCATTATCTTCATGGGGTTCACAGAGGTTTTCCTACTAGCATTTTTTTTCCACAATGGCAGTAAGGCATAAAGGTAAGCTTATTGAAATTTGTGGATGAGGGAACATTTTTCCTAAGTGCTGGATTGTGTGTGTATATAAGCTTCAAGAAAAAGACCAAAAAAAAGAATGAACCCATGAAAAAGTAACTGTAAATTGTAAGGACAGAAGTAGATTGTGACCTAGTTGCTACTTGAGAATGGATGCTTACTTTGCATTACTCAAGTCAGAGGTAAAAATCCAAATATTGTGAATGATCTTAACTGGTTCACATCACCTAAATAGAATCCATATTTCCATTTAATAATAATTATTATGATAATACTCTCTTTCATAAAGTATTTTATATATTCAATATATTCTATATGTATTAAGAATATATATATTCTCAGGGCAGCTAAGTAAATGCAGTGGATAGAGCACCAGTGCTGAAGTCAGTAGGACCCGAGTTCAAATTTGGCCTCAGACATATAACATTTCCTAGCTGTATGACCCTGGACAAATCACTTAACCACCAATTGACTCAGTCAAAAAAAAATACATATATTTTCAAAACAACCCAGTAAATTGGAAATGTTATTAGTTCCATTTTGCAGATGAAGAAGCTGAGGGAGATTATATTATTTATCAAGTGTCAAATTGAAGGTAAGTATATGAGGGAGATTTTGAATTTAGGGCTTCTTAACTCCAAGTCCAGTACTCTATCTATTATGTCACTTAGGACAGATGAATCATTATATAAGCAGAAATATATATTTTAACAAAAAAAGTCATTCAGTTTAAGATGATAATTTAATTCTCTTTAAAGATTTAAAACAAATACTTTGTTTTATAGAGGATATTTAACATATTAGCTTAAGAAATTGTCCATAGTTTATGATTTACAAGTAGCTGCATAATCACTGATGAGAGAAAAGTCTGACATTAGAAGAGGATCCCATTCTCAGTCTATGTTCTGTCTCCTGTGTGGACAAGTTTGACTTTATTTAATTCACTTTGCAAGTGAACTTTCCTCACTTAATGATAGTATGTTTTTCTGTGGCAAAAGGTTATTTTTTGATTTGGAGGAGGGAGCACAGGGAGAGAAAAAAGAAATTACACAGAGAGACATGCACTATATACACATATGCTACCCTCTACAAGACTTGAAAAGTTGCCTCCAGAACTCAATCCTTCCTCCAGAGTGGACTTATTAGGGTGGGGCCAACTTGCTTTTCTGTCTAGGCTTTCACTGGTAAGAGTTATACTTAACCTTTATATTAGCTAGCATCCATCAATTGACCAATAGTCAATAATTCCAGTAGGTTAATTAAGGAACTTCCTCATAGTTTATTTGTTATTTAGAAAAATTCCTTTGTACTCTAGTATCAATCAGGTTTGATTTATCTTTTATGTGATTACAGTAGTGATCACAAAAGCAATCAGAGATTCTCAGAATAAGAAAAAGCAAAAAAGGGGTTTATTGGGCTCTTACCAGAAAGGGCATCTCCCAATAGACAAGATATCAGTTAAAGGAGTGCACTATACAAACTGCAAAACACAAGATTAAATAGCCTGAACACAGAAGCACCCAAACCCAGCCTGGTCTTTTCTCCCATAATCTGAGGGAGTCCTCTAAACAAGGAAATCTATCCCCAAAACAAAAGAATACATTTCCTTTAAAAGAAGTACTTAAATGCTAATTAAAAGGGGGGGGAGTGGCTGCTACATGGCAGCCAGGTGGCCCAGTGGATAGAGCACCAGCTCTGAAGGCAAGAGGACCTGAGTTCAAATTTGACCTCAGGCACTTAATGCTTCCTGCCTGTGTGACCCTGGACAAGTCATGTAATCCCAATTGCTTCAGGGAAAAAAAAAAAAAAAGGTGGTGGGAAACCCGAGAGGAATGTTCATTCAAGACAATGGAACACCTACAGCTCTTTAGCTATAGTTCAACTTCTAATTGCAAAGTTTCAAATCATAATTAGGGCATAGTTTAAAGGCATACGTTTGTCCAATATAATTTGAACAGAGATTGGTCTAACTCATTTACTTCTCCTTTGTATGTATATAGCAGATAGCACAAGTGACTAAGGTGTTGAGGGATGAATGATTAAGTTAGGGAACCTTGGTCCAAGTCCCAGTTCTATATCTTATTACTAAGTGGCTTTGGTAATGTTACTTAACCTTTCTTTCTATATGTCAGGTTTTTGTGTAAAATGTCTTAAGAAAATTTTAAGGTTTCTTCCTTGGGACTAGATATATGATTTTACAAAATACCCTTAGCTTCTCGATAATCCATCATTGAACTGCTATCCATAAATTTAGAAAAGCATTTTCAACAAATTTATTTTAATTTATAAAATCCCAAAGGTAGATCAGCTAGATGGCGCACTGGATAGAGTACCAGCTTTGAAGTAAGGAGGAACTGAGTTCAAATCTGATCTCAGACACTTAATGCTTCCTATCTGTGTGGCCCTGGGCAAGTCACTTAACCCCAATTGCTTCAACAAAAATAAATAAATAAAATAAAATCCCAAAGATAAATGAGTTCTGTAAGACAAGTAGGTATTCCTTTTATTTGTCCCAAAATTCTCAAGTTTCAAAGGCAGTATTGAAATAAATCATGATGCTGTACTTATATCTACCTCAAAGTCAAACTTAATATGTTCTTAGACTAGAGAAATCATTTGACTTTTCCTTTAAAGGGCATGATTCCTTCTAAATTCTGCCTAAGAAAATCATTTAATTTCTCTCTATCTCAGTTCCTCACTTATAAAGTACAAATAATAATCTTTGTACTGTTGTGCCACAGTTCCCTTGTCTGTTTCCCTAAATTGTTTTGTCTCAATTTCCCAATTGTTCTGCCTTGGTAGCAAATTCCTCTGCCTTCCATTCTGAATATTAGGACTGAGATAATTTGGCTGCAGAGTTACAACCAAAGGCATTCCGAAGAATTATAAAACCTCCAAATGACCTGTCTCAAATATCTAGACATACCCTTTATCTTTTGGCTTCAGACTCAGTGGCTCCTAGATTCTTCCCAATCTTATCAGAATTTATGATCCTTCCTTCATACCCCCAACCTGTCAGAAATGAATTTATAGTCCTTTTTCTGGAACTCCAATCCCCCCCAGTGCTCTGACCCTCAATTTGCCTTTGTTTCCCTGATCACCGGAGCCTTATAAGAATCCTTGGAGCCACTCACTAGGCTGCTGGATACCTGGAGATCCAGACCACTAGCTAACATTAGGCTGCCAGTCTAAACTCTCCATGGAATGGATGCTTTAAGACAAGAATCCCAATCAGCCCCACCCATAGCTGTGGATTCTAAACTCTCCATTACTATCAATAAAATATTAATAATCTCTAATCTGTTGTACTGCCTCAGTTTCACCCAGAGCATGACCCATCTCACAGAATTTTGATGAGGATCAAATGAAATAATACTTTTAAAATTTATCAAATGCTATAAAAGTCAGCATAATTAGAAACAGAACCATAATAAACAATTGTACCAAAATGGTTTTCCTTTAGGTGATGACATTAGCCTCAGTTTGTAGTCAGAGCATATATTAGAGTCCAGAGGAAATATTAGCAGATACTCTAGTACAGTTGGAAATGTCCTGGATTTAGTCTCACAGTTTAAGTTGGAAAGGATCTCAGTGGTATTCTAGTCCAAGATAATGAGTCTGGTTTTGGAAAGATTGAGCTTAAGATATCTACAAAGCATTGAGTTTGAAATATCTATAAGGCATGGAGGTTGGATTTGAGAATCATCACCACAGAAATGTCCAAGTTTAAAAAAAAAAAAGAATCTCTACTATAAACTTAAAAGTTATTTTAAAGGAAGCTTTCATAGTTTAAAACAGCACTAACACTTTTAAAGCTCCTTGAATATGGCAAGTGATCATCTATTCTCCGTTTAAAGAGTTCCATAGAAAGAAATGCCACTAATATGTTATAGCTTCTAGGGAAATATAGCAGTAATTCTGGGGTCCCCTGATTTAGAGAGGGGCTTCTTTTCTAACAATAAATCAATAATCCTAAATCTTCTGACTTTGGAGTCTACTTCTGGGACTTCCCACACTCTCAATCTCAAAACAACAATCTGTCAGATTCAGTCAGATAGCTTCTGGCCTCAGGATAGCCCCACAGATCAAACTCCTAAAACAATAGTGAATAGAACACGTATCAGTCAATCAATCTGACTGTCAGATAATCTGTTGGGCAGTGATAACCAAATTCTGGAGATCACTCCTCAATTCATTGCTGACTGACAATCTGGTCAACAAGAACCAAATTCCAGAGACCATTCCTCCTACCTATGGGGTACAGAATTAGTAAGTCAATGACTTAAAGCTTGATAAATGTGTCTCCTTGTTTTGGTTTCACTGCTAATTTCTTTTAGAAGTTCATCCTGCTTTGTAATGGTGTTACTAGCAATAAACTTTGCCCCTTGGCCAAGGAGATGGGTTCACACCTGCAAATTCTTTTGAGATACTTGCAACACTGGTCTATGATCCCAAACTTTTGGGGTCCCTTTTCCCAACTTCAATACCACCACCTCTCAAAGTGACCCATTCTGCTTTTACAATTCATATTTTTATAAATTTTGTTTTGTTTTTTTTCTGAAATTAAAATCAAACGTGTCTGTTTATAGCTTCCACTTAATTGTACCTCATTCTACTTTCTTGTGCTAAAGAAGAAAAGATTTGTTTTTTTCCTTTTCATGATGGGCTCTCATGTACTTGAAAGCAATTCTTGTGACTCCCTCAAGTCTTCTTTTCTTCAAGATATACATCACCATTCCCTCCCTCTATCATCATATATCATGAATTTAAGGTCCTTTACCATCCTGATTGCCTTCCTATGGACACTATCATGTTTAACAATGTTTTTAAACATGAGCATCTAGAACTGAACACAATGCTCTAGATAAGGTATGATAGCACCAAAGTACATTTCTTTACCTTTCTTGGAGAAGCTACATTACTCTAAATTAATCTCAGGATCACATTATTTTCCTAATATATCACACTATTGATTCATATTGATCTTGAAGTCCATCAAAATCTCCAGATCTTATTCCAAAGATGCTACCTTTCCATTATTCCCATCTTGTCCCTGAATATTTGATTATTTTTGTACTGAAGTGCAAGACTCTGCATCTGATTTCTTTGGCATCTTATTAGAATCAGCTCAGGGTTTGGCTATGAGCTTCCTTTTGGATCCCAATTCTACCACACATTAAGCAATCTATCCCTCCTAGTTTTATTATCATTTGCAAATTTGAAAAGCCTACCAATTGTGTCTACATTTAAGCCATCAGCACAGAACCAGACACAGAGCTCTGTGCTACACCATTCAAAACTTTCTAAGCACTATATCCTTCATCATTTTTAGCTTAAAGTCATTTTGATTCAATTTGCAAGACACAAAGTAAATATAGTCTTATCAGTTTTTCTTGGATATATTCCCTCCTATAACCAATGATCTGTCAACATTATATTATATATCATAATCTAGAAATCCAAATCCCATCCTCAGATACTTTCTTTCTACCTAGATGTTTACTATCTATTTTTTTTTCTTTCCTGTATCTCATGTCTTTGTTGGATAATAATGAGCAAAATGTATTCTGTAATTCTATGGTTTTTAAGTTCTTCCCCAAGACTTCATTGGCAATACTTTTAGGCTCCTATAGATGTTATTTGTGCTCATATGAATCATCCAAAATGGTTAATTCTTACCTATTTTGATGACTTTGCATGTTCTATTATATCTTGAATATACACTTAAAGAAGAAAACAAACCTCTCTATTATTGTTGTCACATCAAGAAAATGCTGTCTTACTATACCTGAATAGCTATCAACTACTAATGCCCTTCTCTTCCTCAGTCCTTTAATAGATAATAACTGCCTCTGAATAGTTTCCATGACTCTTCCTTAGCAATCTACTTCCTCCTCAGAGCAACAGCACTCTCTCCTTTAAAATGAGCCTTAATAATGCTTTTAAATTTTTTATTATCGTTTGTTAATAGCTATAATCGCTAACACTTATATAGCTATTTACTGTGTGCAAGACGCTGCACTAAACTCCTTACAATTATTTCATCTGATCCTTAAAACAACCCTCAAGAGTCTGTTTATAACTAGACTATTTTATTTTTTAATCTAGATTGTCCCTTTATCTGTTTTTTTCCTCTTCCCACTTCTTCCCACTCCCTGCCCTCAGGGAGTCATCTTATAACAAAGTGTTGTTTTTTTATTATTATTATTTTTTTTAAAAAAGGAATAAAAACAAACAACAAAACAGCTCAATGATCGCATCAAGATTCTATATAAAATGGTCAACATCTGCAACTCTTGCATCTAACCACTATTTGCATACTCACATATCTACTCTATTGTAAAGGTACCAAAAGGGTAGTATCTTCTCATATTTCTTCTTTGGGGCCAAGATTAATCTTATTTTATGTTTACATTTTACAGTATATATCAGTTGATTTTAGTAGAACCCCCCCCCATTTATATTGTGACAGTTGTATATTTTCTTTTCCTGGTTCTGCATACCTATTTATTTCACTTTATATCATGTCATTTTAACATTTCCAGGCTTTTTTGTATTTGTCATATTCATTGTTTTTTATAGTATGGTAATATTTTCATTACATTCATTTGCCACAGTTTCCTTAGGCATTTCCCAATACATGAAATGTACCTTACTTGCAGTTCTTGGTTACCAAGAAAAGTGTTAGCAGAAATAGTTTTGTGGGGGGCGGAGCCAAGATGGTGGAGTGAAAACGTGACTCTCTGCTTCCTCCTCCGATCTTCTCTCAAATCAACAATAAAATAAGCCCCTGAACTGATCTTCAAGTCAATGAATTCAGAAATACTTGGATACTGCTTGCTGATATCTCTGAAGAACTTCACATCAGGTTTGTCTAACTGGGACAGAGGGATAAAGAGTGGTATAGGACAGAAGTGAGGGAGGGACTCAGCTCATTGTGGCAAAAACTCCAAACTCCAAACTCCAAACACTTGGAGTTTATCTGAGGCACTTGGGACACTCTGCCCGAATTGGGGGCAGGTGTTCTGGTAGACTTGCCTTGTTTAAGGAGTAATTCGGACTTAGTCCTAGCCCCCACCAGCCCAGCACCTTAAATTAATTCGTCAAATTGCCCCAGGGCAAAGAGCTTTAGCCATGGTTTTTCCAAACCTTAAAGAGATATACACGCTGTCTAAAAAAAAAAAAATGAAGAAGCAAAAGAGAGCTCTCACCATAGACACCTTTTATCGAGACAGAGAAGGGCTGACCCCAGATCCTGAGGTTACTTTAGACAAAACTTCAGAGGATGTTATTAAGGACCATCACTGGTCCCCTTTTCAAAAGGCCTTTCTGGAGGATTGCATACAGAATCTCAAAAGAGAGCTGGAGGATAAATGGGAAAATAAACTGAAGTCAGTGCAAGAAGCCCTCCAAAAGAGATATGATAAAGACACCAATTTGTTGAAAAATAAAATTAGTGAAGTGGAAAAAGAGTGCAATGAACAAAAAAATTCAATTGGCCACTTACAAAAGGAGCTTAAAAAGGTAACTGAAGAAAACAACACTTTAAAAATAAGAATTGAACAAATGCAAGTGAATGACTCAATAAGACTTTAAGAATCAGTCAAACAAAAACAAAAAAAATCAAAAATTAGAAAAAAATATTAAATATCTCCTAGGAAAAACAACTGACTTGGAAAATAGATCTAGGAGATACAATCTAAGGATTATTGGACTTCCTGAAAGTCATGATGAAAAAAATAATCTAAACACTATCTTCCAGGAAATCCTGAAAGAAAACTGCCCTGAGATTGTAGAATCAGAAGGTAAAATCACCATTGAAAGAATTCACCGATCACCTCCTGAAAGAGACCCCAAAATTAAAATCCCAAGGAATATTGTGGATAAATTTCAGGACTATAGCACCAAGGAAAAGATTCTGCTAGCAGCTAGAAAGAAACAATTCAAATACCGAGGATCAATAATTAGAATTACACACGATCTGTCAGCCTCCACATTGAAGATCGAAGGGCCTGGAACCAGATATTCTGAAGGGCAAAGGAACATGGATTACAGCCAAGAATAACCTATCTAGCTAGAATGAGCATTATCCTCCTGGGAAGAAGATGGTCATTCAATGATAAAGGTGAATTTCACTTATTTCTAATGAAAAGACCACATCTGAACAAAAAATTCAACCTCCAGAGAACTCAAGAGAAACATAAAAAGGTAAAAAGGAAAGGACTCTTGAGAACTTTATTTTTACTAGGGGGATACTTAAAGTTTGGGGGTATAATTAACTAGACATTACTTTGATAATATGAAAAAGAGGGCTAGAGAGGGAAAGGTTGTCATAATGGGGAAAAGAGGGAAAAAGTGGTAAAATAAGATCTAAAAAAAAAATAAGGAGGTAAAAACAAGGTAAAATCTCTTGAAGAGGCAAGGAAAACCTAATATAATTGAGAGAAAGAGGGGAGGGAGATGAGCATTGTGTAAATTATACCCTCATCAGGTTGGACTTCAAAAGTGTATATCAGACACTTGATTTCACATAGAAACTTGTCTGTTGCTAGAGGGAAGTGGGAGGGAAAGGAGGAAAAGAAAGGGATAAACTAATAGAAGGGAAAATAGAAGAATCAGGGGAAAGGAGTAAAAACAGGGGGAGGGAACCTAAAGGGTGGAGTATTGTTTGAGGGAGAGGGTCATCAAAAGCAAATTACTGAGGAGGGGGGAAGGGAGAAAGGGAAGGGGAAAACATCACTTGGGTAAATAAGATGGCAGGAAATAAAGAATTAGTTATTCTAACTGTGAATGTGAATGGGATGAACTCAACCATAAAGCGGAAGCAGATAGCAGACTGAATTAAAAACCAGAATCCCACAATATGTTGTCTACAAGAAACAGATCTAAAACATAGTGACACATATAAGATGAAGGTAAAAGGCTAGAGCAGAACCTATTATGCTTCAAGTGAACAAAAAAAAGCAGGGATAGCAATCCTTATCTCAGATCAAGTAAAAGCTAAGATAGATTTAATCAAAAGAGATGAGGAAGGAAACTATATTTTATTAAAGGGTACCATAGATAATGTAGCAATATCAATGCTAAATATATACGGACCAAGTGCAATAACATCCAAATTCCTAGGGGAGAAATTAAGAGAGATGCAAGAAGAAATAGACAGCCAAACTATACTAGTGGGGGATATCAACCTTGCTCTCTCAGAATTAGATAAATCAAACTACAAAATAAACAAGAAAGAAACTAGGGAGATAAACCAATTGTGAGAAAAGTTAGGTATGATAGACATGTGGAGAAAGTTGAATGGAGACAGTAGGTAGTTTACTTTTTTCTCAGCAGTCCGTGGAACATATACAAAAATTGACCATGTGTTAGGGCATTAAAACCTCAAAATCAAATGCAGAAAGGCAGAAATAGTAAATGCATCTTTTTCAGATCATGATGCAATAAAAATCACATCCAATATAAGGCCAGGAGAAAAGAGACCACAAGTTAATTCGAAATTAAATAATCTAATCCTGAAGAATGAATGGGTGAAAGAGCAAATCATAGACACAATCAATAATTTCATCCAGAAGAATGACAATAACGAGACAACATACCAAAATTTGTGGGATACGGCCAAAGTGGTTATAAGGGGCAATTTTATATCTCTAGATGCTTACTTGCATAAAACAGAGAAAGAAAAGATCAACGAATTGGGCTTATTATTAAAAAAAAAACTAGAAAAAGAACAAATTAAAAACCCTCAATTAAATACCAAATTGGAAATTCTAAAAATAAAAGGAGAAATTAATAAAATTGAAAATAAGAAAACTATTGAATTAATAAATAAAACTAAGAGTTGGTTCTATGAAAAAAGCAACAAAATAGATAAGCCTTTAGTTAATTTGATAAGGAAAAGGAAAGAGGAGAATCAAATTGTTAGTCTCAAGAATGATAAGGGAGAACTTTCCTCCAATGAAGAGGAAATTAGAGCAATAATTTGGACTTACTTTGCCCACCTTTTTGCCAGTAAGTTTGATAATCTAAATGAAATGGAGAAATATCTACAAAAATATAGATTTCCCAGGTTAACACAAGAAGATATAAATTATTTAAATTGCCCCATATTAGAAAAAGAAATAGGACAAGCTATTAACCAACTCCCTAAGAAAAAAATCTCCAGGGCCAGATGGATTTACATGTGAAATCTACCAAACATTCAAAGAACAATTAATTCCAATACTATACAAACTATTTGAGAAAATAGGGACAGGAGGTATACTGTCAAATTCCTTCTATGAGACCGATATGGTACTGATAGCTAATCCAGGTAAAGTGAAAATAGAGAAAGAAAATTGTAGACCAATTTCCCTAATGAATATTGATGCCAAAATTTTAAATAAGATATTAGCAATGAGATTACAGAAAGTCATCCCCAGGATAGTACACTATGACCAAGTAGGATTTATACCAGGGATGCAGGGCTGGTTCAATATTAGGAAAACTCTCAGCATAATTAATTATATTAATAACCAAACTAACAAAAACCATATGATTATCTCAATAGATGCAGAAAAAGCCTTTGATAAAATCCTTTCCTATTAAAAACACTAGAGAGTATAGGAATAAATGGGCGTTTCCTTAAAATGATCAGTAGTATCTATTTAAAACCATCAGCAAGCATCATATGTAAGGGAGACAAACTAAAACCATTCCCAATAAGATAAGGAGTGAAACAAGGCTGCCCACTGTCACCATTACTATTTAATATTGTATTAGAAATGTTAGCTTTAGCAATAAC
>JAJPUD010012110.1:30221-50952 GCA_023553655.1 Myrmecobius fasciatus
CCCAGGTTAACACAAGAAGATATAAATTATTTAAATTGCCCCATATTAGAAAAAGAAATAGGACAAGCTATTAACCAACTCCCTAAGAAAAAAATCTCCAGGGCCAGATGGATTTACATGTGAATTCTACCAAACATTCAAAGAACAATTAATTCCAATACTATACAAACTATTTGAGAAAATAGGGACAGAAGGTATACTGTCAAATTCCTTCTATGAGACCGATATGGTACTGATAGCTAATCCAGGTAAAGTGAAAATAGAGAAAGAAAATTGTAGACCAATTTCCCTAATGAATATTGATGCCAAAATTTTAAATAAGATATTAGCAATGAGATTACAGAAAGTCATCCCCAGGATAGTACACTATGACCAAGTAGGATTTATACCAGGGATGCAGGGCTGGTTCAATATTAGGAAAACTCTCAGCATAATTAATTATATTAATAACCAAACTAACAAAAACCATATGATTATCTCAATAGATGCAGAAAAAGCCTTTGATAAAATCCTTTCCTATTAAAAACACTAGAGAGTATAGGAATAAATGGGCGTTTCCTTAAAATGATCAGTAGTATCTATTTAAAACCATCAGCAAGCATCATATGTAAGGGAGACAAACTAAAACCATTCCCAATAAGATAAGGAGTGAAACAAGGCTGCCCACTGTCACCATTACTATTTAATATTGTATTAGAAATGTTAGCTTTAGCAATAAGAGAAGAAAAAGAGATAAAAGGAATCAGAGTAGGTAATGAAGAAACCAAATTATCACTCTTTGCAGATGACATGATGGTATACTTAGAGAACCCTAGAGACTCAACTAAAAAACTACTAGAAACAATTCACAACTTTAGCAAAATTGCAGTATTCAAAATTAATCCACATAAATTATCAGCATTTTTATATATTACCAACAAAATTCAGCAGCAACAGATACAAAAAGAAATTCCATTCCAAATAACAGATGATAGGATAAAATATTTGGGAATCTATCTGCCAAGGAAAAGTCAGAAACTATACGAACTAAACTACAAAACACTTTCCACACAAATAAAATCAGACCTAATCAACTGGAAAAAACATTAAGTGCTCGTGGGTAGGCAGAGTGAACATAATAAAAATGACAATACTACCCAAACTAATCTACTTATTTAGTGCCATACCAATCAACCTCCCAAGAAATTATTTTACAGATCTAGAAAAAACAGTAGCAAAGTTCATTTGGAAGAACAAAAGGTCAAGGATTTCAAGGGGATTAATGAAAAAAAAGGCAGATGAAGGTGGCCTTGCTGTACCAGATCTAAAACTATATTATAAAGCAGCGGTCCTCAAAACCGTTTGGTACTGGCTAAAGAATAGAGCAGTTGATCAGTGGTACAGGATAGGTTATCAGGACAATCTAGGCAATAATCTTAACAATTTAGTGTTTGATAAACCCAAAGACACTAGCTTTTGGGATAAGTACTCACTATTCAGCAAAAACTGCTGGGGAAATTGGAAACTAGTGTGGAAGAAATTAGGGCCTGACCCATACCTAACACCACCTACCAAGATAAGATCTAAATGGGTTCATGATCTAGATATAAAGAGTGATTTTGTAAACAAGTTAGAGGAACATAATATAGTTTACCTCTCAGACCTGTGGAGATGGAATAAATTTATGTCCAAATAAGATCTGGAACTCCTAATTGAACACCAGATAGATAATTTTGATTATATTAAGTTAAAAAGTTTCTGTACAAATAAAACTAATGCAGACAAGATTAGGAGGGAAGCATCAAATTGGGAAATCATCTTTACATTTGATGGTTCTGATAAAGGCCTCATTTCTAAAATATATAGAGAAAGGTCTCATATTTATAAGAATTCAAGCCACTCTTCAATAGATAAGTGGTCAAGGGATATGAACAGACAATTTTCAGATGATGAAATTAAAACTATTTATAATCATATGAAAAGTTGCTCCAAATCACTATTGATCAGAGAAATGCAAATTAAGACAACTCTGAGGTACCACTACATACCTGTCAGATTGGCTAAAATGACAGGAAAAGATAACGATGAATGTTGGAGGGGATGTGGGAAAACGGGGAGACTGATACATTGTTGGTGGAACTGTGAACAGATCCAACCATTCTGGAGAGCAATTTGGAGCTATGCTCCAAAAGCTATCAAACTGTGCATACCCTTTGACCCAGCAGTGTTTCTACTGGGCCTATATCCCAAAGAGATCTTAGAGGAGGGAAAGGGACCCACATGTGCAAGAATGTTTGTGGCAGCCCTTTTTGTAGTGGCTAGAAACTGGAAACTGAAGGGATGCCCATCATTTGGAGAGTGGCTGAATAAATTATGGTATATGAATGTTATGGAATATTATAGCTCTGTAAGAAATGACCAGCAGGATGATTTTAGAGAGGCCTGGAGAGACTTGCATGAAATGATGCTGAGTGAAATGAGCAGAACAAGGAGATCATCATACACAGCAACAACAGTATGACATGATGATCAATTCTGATGGACATGGCTCTCTGCAACAAAGAATTGTCTCAAACCAGTTCCAATTGTTCACTGAAGGAAACCATATACACCCAGAGAGAGGGATATGAAATATGGACCACAATGTAACATTTTCATGATCTCTATTGACATTTGCTTGCATTGTGTTGCCTTTCTCTAATTTTCTTTTTTTTTCTTGTACATAGGATTTTTCTTGCATAACTTGTCAAGTATTTTAACATAATTAACTTGTAGTGGACTTCCTTCCATTTAGGGGAGGGGAGGGGACTGAGGGTAAAATTTGCAATGGAAAGCTTTGTAAAGATCAATGCTGGGGAACTACCCATACATATGTTATACAAATAAAAAAGCTTTAATAAAAAAAAAGAAATAAATCTTTCTTTTTTATCAATAGGTTTCATTGTATGTAGGTCTAGAAATGGGATCTGAGTCAAAAGTTATGATATTTTATTCTTTTATTTTTTCAATTCTAAACTGATTTCCAGAATGGCTGTACCAATTTATAGGTCCACTAACAATGCATTTGTCTTTTTTCCCACAACTTATCCACCATTGACTTTTCCCATCTTTTGCCATTATTTACTAGCTGAAAGATGAAATCTCAGGTTTTCTTTAATTTGCATTTCTCTTGTCATTAATGATTTGGAAGATTCTTTCATACAGCTATTAATACTTATAATTCTTCTTTTGAGAGCTATTTGTTCATATCATTTAACCACTTGTCTCATTATTTCTTTCTGATTTCTAATTGTATAGCAGCTTTTTCTCTTATATTTCTTTTCTATAGAAAAGTCTTCTACTCTCTATCATCCTCAGTGTGAAGTGTCTTCTCCTCAAAATCAGATCTATTTTTCCCATGTAATCTATTACATTTAGGAATTCTTCATTACCATCCCCTCATGAAGAAAGATCAATTTACATTTACAACACAGTCACTCAATTATAACAAATATGAACAAATCAGACTCCATACCAATTTGCCTCATTCTCCTTAAAAGATTGAGATTTTCAGCTTTGTTTATTGACAGTATTTGTTGGTGTTTAAATAACCCTAAGTATCAGGTTAAAAAAAAACTTTTTTATGGAAAATTACACTTATTTTCTCTTCTTGTCAGGACAGGAAGTGCTGGAACTTTGTTTTTGTAGACATATCATTATTTCTATATCTGGCATAATGTGATCACTTAATAATTTTGATTGAATTAAATTTATTGTGATACCTTAGAAAATTGCTTTAAACAGATAAAATTTTGTGACAGATAGCATCAATTTAATTTCTCAGATAAGGAAAACTGAAGTTAAATGGGTTTTTTGTATGGCAAACAAGTGAAAGAATTGTGATCAGAACTGCGTGTACCATGAATAATTCCGCAGTATCATCAGCCCTCCCTCACTTAATTCTCTTGCATGTCATGACATCACCTCCTTGATATCTTGATGCTCTATGAGAATGAAGGACAAACCACAACATCAGCAACATAATCAAGATACATCTGTAGGTCTATAACTATGCTAGATAGTCTGACTTAACCAAGTTGTATTAAAACAAAGTCCAGAATTAAAAGAACCTCTGCCCTGTGAATAGAGCTTATTGATTTAACTCAGCAGTCCCATTCTTGTAAGCATGCTCTGCCAGGAAACATGTCCTCTCAAACCTCTACAAAGTAGTAATTATATGAAAAACAAAAAGCAGTTTCACCTGCTTTCATCTTCCTAGTCATCAAGAAACTTAATGAGGTAACAACTGTATAATTTAACAGAAGAGAAATTTTATCCCTAATCCCTAACATTCTCACTCAGCACTCCCTGTACCCCCTCACTCACATCAGTGTACTCTTGCAGTACTGCACAATCTAAGCCAAGGCTTGCAATAGAATTAAATTCTTCTGCCTACCGCACTCTACAACAAATACACACACACACACACACACACACACACACACACAAATTCCAGGTGCTATGGGAAACCAAAATCCAGAAACTTGTTCTATCTCAGAAAGAAACATGGCACCTCTCTGTGTTGTAACAGTGCTTAGAAAACCGAAGGGCAGGATGCAAGCATATGTAATTTTCAATCAGACCTGAGGCAAAAGGGATTGGCCTTCAACTCTCTAAATTCTAGTTCTAGAATCTACCTGCTTTATATAATAGTACCATGAATCATATCCCATGCAGACGTCCACCTGAATTATCTTGCCAGCTGTCTTGTTCCCTCCATTGTCACTTCCTTCTCCTCTATCTATAAAAGCATCCTATATGCCAGATTTCCAGAATCCAAGCCCCCTGATCCCAAAGAATATTCATCTATTTATCTTTGTAATTCCTTGATGATGAGCCATTCTCAGTGAATTTAAAATTACCTAACTCCCTATATCTAGCCAACCTATGCTGGATTAGATTATATTTCATAATATATCCATCTATCCTTCCAAGTCATATCTCAAGCTGCAATCACAATTGAGTTCCTTATCTTTTACTAGTTTGTCACCTGTTGCTATGGGTCCAGAAATCAAGTTCCTTACTTTATTTTTTGAGGCAATTGGGGATGACTTGCCCAGGGTCACACAGCTAGGAAGTGTTAAGTGTCTGAGACAATCTTTGAACTCAGGTCCTCCTGACTTCAGGGCTGGTGCTCTATCCACTGTGCCACCTAACTTCCCCAAGTTCATTACTTTTGAAGAGGTGTATCAATTGATCATTCTGTGAATCAAATTACCATTTCCATAATTCCCTTCTCTTTAAATAAAACTCCTTTCACTGATTATCTTTGATTTCTTTATATTGGATTGAACACCACCTCTCTTGATTCTTCAATATCTACTTATTAAAGAAAAGGCTGCCTCATTCTTCATATTTCTATTCTTAACATTTAGTTTTTAATATGACCCTCCCTAATCCTTGATTGAAAGCTTACTAATATCCATATAGGATTATCACATTGAAGATTTTGGTAATTTCCATATGCAGTCTAATTTGATTGTTTTAATTTGGGTCCTTGCCATTCTTTGCCCCTTCTATCAATTGTCTGGCACATGGCAATTGCTTAATGAATCTCTTTTTCTCCTATCCTTCCTTTCTTATTTAAGTAATTGAGAATATCAGTATATATTTCCTATTGTTTTCCCAGAACTATTTCTAGATAGCACAATAATTCAATTCAATTCCCATTTAGCAAGAACCTACTTTGTGGAGAGCAGTAATTGTGGATCCTATGATTTTCCAGCCTTAGGTAATTTTGGAAATAGATTTTTTTTTTAAATGCTCAGTGCTTACCTGTAGATGGATTGCTAAAAACCTTTAAAGTTTTAGCTTTTCTCTATTGTAAATTAAGTTAATAATGTCTATAATTGTTTTATCACTCCAAGTCAGTGAAGATCAGGATCTGTAAAAACGCATCCTCTTTTTGTTTGAGCATGCAAAGAACAAGTAAAAAAGACAAATTCCAAACTTGAAATTCAAAAACACTATTTAAATTTTCTACTTAGAACATACTTCAGTGTTCTTTGCTACTCTGAATTTCTAGAGCACTACTCAAATGAAAAAAGAAAAATTTAATTTCAATTGATTTTTGAATGGCTTCTTATATTCCCCCTTAATTCAAAACACTATTTGTCCAAGAATCTGGGATGCAGATAAAAAGACAGGTTGGGGCTAAGTAGTTCTAGGTAGGACTGTGAGAACTCTGAAATAACAAGAAGCCCAGAAGACCATATCACAAAAATGATATTGTAGAACAGAATGAAAGAGCTCTGGTCATAAGGGAAGAAGCAGTTGAAAATTTTAGCATTTTATACTGCCTGGAGAAGTAAAAGGCCTGAGTAAGAAAAGATCTGTTCAGCACTTCAATTTCCTCTGCAGATGAACTTTTCAATCTGACCTTTCCAGAAGTCATCATACTCTTAATATCAGCATGAATAGGGAAGAAGGAAAGCAGAAAGAAAAAAAAAAGGATGTTAGGAAGAAAGGAGGAAAGGAAAGGTGAAAAGGAAGAAAGGAAGGATAGAAAAGAAGGAAGAAAAGAGAGAAAGATTGAAAATATTTATTAAGTACTTACTATGTACCAGATAGTGTTCTAAGCAGTTTGCAAATATTGTTTCATTTAATCTTCACAAAAATCTTAAGATATAAGTGTAATTCTCCCCATTTTATGTTTGAGGAAACTGAGGCTAAGAATTATTCAGGGTCACACTACTAGTAAATGTCTAAAACTGGATTTGAACTCACATCTTTCTAATCTCAAGTCTAGGCACCAATTATTTCCTGGCTACATAGGATGATCCCATAGTGCATTCACTGATGTGTCTACACACATCTTCTCATATGATTTGATTCTTTTATTTTCAATACTGCCTAACAAGTGTAGACCTTTATGACCATATGAGTGGATTATTATAGAAATCTCTCAAATTCTCTATTTTTTGCTCTCCCTGACACTCCAACCTATTCTATATATTACTGCCACATTGACTTTCATTTTTTAAGATAGACTTTTGTGGTTTTCCTCATTTTCATGCCAAGAAAAATTTCAACATTTATTTTCTTCTTTTTTTATTAAAGCATTTTATTTATAAAACATACATATATGTTTTCACACATATATAGTTTTTCAAACATTGACTCTTGCATAACCTTCTGTCCCAAATTTTTCTCTCCTTCCCCCCACTCCCTCCCCTAGATGGCAGGTAGTCAAATACATACATGTTAAATATGTTAAAATATATGTTGAATCCAATATATGCATACATATTTATACAGGTACCTTGCTGCACAATAAAAAATGGATTGAGAAGGGAAAAAATACCAAAAAACCTGGGAAAGAAAATAAAATGCAAGCAAACAACAACAGAAAGAATGAAAATGCAATGTTGTGGTCCACTCTCAGTTTCCACAGACCTCTCTCTGGATGTAGATGGCTCTCTTCATCACTCAACAATTGCAATTTAACATTCATTTTTACAAGATTTTGAGTTTCAAGTTTTTCTCCCTTCCCTCTTCTTTTACAAAGATGGTAGGCAGTTTGATATAGCTTATACATGTGCCAGTATGTAAAACATATTTCCTTAGTAATCACAGTAGTGAAAGAAGAAACAAATCAAAAGGAAAAGAAAAATTGAGAAAGATTAAAGTGATAAAAAAATGCTTCAGTCTGCATTCTGAGTTCACAGTTCTTTGTAGTTTGGATAGCATTTTTCTTCATGAGTTCTTTGTGCTTATCTGGGATCATTGTGTTGCTAAGAAGAGCTGAATCAATCACAGTTGATCATCACACAATGCTGATACTATGATTTCCTGGGTCTACTCATTTCACTTTGCATCACTTCATACATTCTTTCCAGGTTTTTCTGAAGTCTAACTTTATCATTTGTTACTGCACAATAGTATTCCATTACAATCATATACCACAGCTTTTTAACCATTCCCAAATAAATGGGTATCCCCTTAATTTCCAATATTTTGCCACCACAAAAAGGGCTAGTATAAATATCCTTGTTTATGTATGTCCATCTCCATTTTTATCATCTCTAGGATCCAGTAATAGTATTGATAGGTCAAAGGCATAGTTTGGTTGCCCTTTAGGCATGGTTTCAAATTGCTCTCCAAAATGGATAAGATTTCATTTTTTAGAAAGCTACAATCATTCAAATACTAAAAAGCTCCCAATGCCCTCCACTATCTGGAACCAAGCTTATTCTTTAAATGTATCTGATAATAAACTAAACTCTGCATTTCACATATACACTGCTTGATGCTCCCAATCTAACAAAATAATTCTATTCACTTCAGAATGAATCTCAGTTAATTTAATTTTTGAGATAAGTTTTAATTATACGCTAGAAATATATAATCAATTCCTGATTCAGAGGGTTTTAAGCTTAATAACAATATATAATCCTATTACTAATATTCAATCTATATCCCAGACAAGATATTTAGTTGCAGACTCTAAGTGTCTCATGTCATCTGCCTCATTTTCTTGGTCTAATATCTCAATTCCTGCCGCCGCAATTTTGGAATGTTCATCCTTACTGTCCAGTTTTACAATACCAGCTTTTTCTCCAAATGCTAGCTAATGTCCTTGAGTCTGACCTCTGGCCTACCTGGATTCTAGTATCCACTATAATTTTAAGCCCTTCTAATTAGTGGAATGTTCCCATTCCTAGATCTTCCTAAATAACTCTGACCTGTTTTTTAGTTAGTATCTGGCATGGAAGCAGATTTCTCTGTATTCTTTTAGTTTAAACATGTAAAAGAATATCAGACTGATAAATTCCAAAGTTAAAATTCAATTCAACAGTATGGGGAAAAATACATTAGAACTGATTAGAATTTTCTACTAAAAATTAATAAAAAAAAATTTAAAAATCACTACCCCTTTCAGTTCATGAAATTTTAGAAAAACTAATAAAAATTGGACAATATCATGGTAATTCAAGCCACTCTCCAATCGATAAATGGTCAAGGGATATGAACAGAGAATTTTCAGATAATGAAATTAAAATTATTTCTAGTCATATGGAAGGGTGCTCCAAATCACTATTGATCAGAGAAATGCAAATTAAGACAACTCTGAGATACCACTACACACCTGTCAGATTGGCTAAGAGGACAGGAAAAAGTAATGACAAATGTTGGAGGGGATGTGGGAAAACTGGGACACTGATACATTGTTGGTGGAACTGTGAACAGATCCAACTATCTTGGAGAGCAATTTGGAACTATGATCAAAAAGTTATCAAACTGTGAATACCCTTTGACCCAGCAATGTTTCTATTGAGCCTATATCCCAAAGAAATCTTAAAGGAAGGAAAGGGTCCCACATGTGCAAGAATGTTTGTGGCAGCCCTTTTTGTAGTGGCTAGAAACTGGAAACTGAATGGATGCCCATCAATTGGAGAATGGCTGAAAAAATTATGGTACATGAATGTTATAGCATATTATTGTTCAGTAAGAAATGACCAGCGGGATGATTTCAGAGAGGCCTGGAGAGACTTGCATGAACTGATGCTGAGTGAAATGAGCAGAACCAGGAGATCATTATACACGGCAACAACAAGACTATATGGTGATCAATTCTGAAGGACATTGTTCTGTTCAATAATGAGATGTTTCAAACCGGTTCCAATTGTTCAGTGAAGAACAAAGCCATATACACCCAGAGAGAGGGATCTGAATGTGGACCACAACATAACATTTTCATGCTCTCTATTGATGTTTGCTTGCATTATGTTTCCCTTCTCAGGTTTTTTTTTTTCTATTGATATTTGCTTGCATTATGTTTTCCTTCTCAGATTTTTTTCTTATAGATCCAATTTTTCTTGTACAGCAAGATAACTGTATAAATATGTATACACATAAAAATATCATTGTAATCTAATTATTTGCCAAGATTATCTAAGTTTTTGAGGCAATACTATTGAGTCTTTTGTATTTATTCATTGTCACTGTTAAAGAAGTAATTTCACCATTTTAATCAGGGCTTAGAAAATAAGCCAACTTTTTTTTTTTAAATTATACTTGGAATGTCTCAATAAATTGAGACCTCCAGCCTAGAAAAGCAGAATAATGATCTCTAGTTACCTAAGAAATTTGTATCAAGGTTGTTTCCCAGAATATAAAAAAATCACAGAGTAATAAAAAGAATAATAATAGATTTGGAATCACAATGATGTGAGTTCAAATCCCAACTCAGACACTTGTTAGCTATATTGTTGCATGCAGGTCACATAATGTCTATGAGTCTAAATTTCAACATCTCTAAAATAAGAATTGCAGTACTTACCTCCCAGGAGGATTGATAGAAATAAATTAAACCATATCAGAAGATCCTTGAGGGTAAGGATTGATTTTAATTTTTTTTTCCTGTATTACCAGAACTCAGCACAGTTAGTGGCCCATAGTAAGTACTTAGTAAATATTTAATGGTTGATTGCTATCCTGCAAGAGCTTGCTTATTCTATTTTAATTGTAATAAAACAGTAACTTTGACAATTTGCTTACTTTACACGAAGCAGAATTTATTGATATTTTGAGTTAAAAAAAGAATTGGTAAGTGTGGGACTTAAATAAATTTTCTTGACCCATTTAATATAATGACAACAATGAAGCAAAAGATTACAAGTTGGATCCTTATACTTAGAAACATTGAATCATCACTGTTCTCATTCAGCAAAACTCCTCAGATATCATTTTATCTCAGTCTTTGCTTTTAATATTAACTCAATCATTTTAGTAGTATCTAACTCTTTATGATTGCATTCCAGCTTTTCTTGGCAAAGATACTGGACTGGTCATTTTCTTCCCTAGATAATTTTAAAGATAAGGAAACTGAGTCAAACAAAGTTAAATGACTTGTTTAGGGTCACATAGCTAATATATGTCTTTTTTTTATTAAAGCTTTTTATTTGTATAACATATGTATGGGTAGTTCCCCAACATTGATCTTTACAAAGCTTTCCATTACAAATTTTACCCCCAGTCCCCTTCCCTCCCCTAGATGGCAGGAAGTCAACTACATGCTAATAATTTTGAAATGCTTGAGAAGTTATGCAAAAAAAATCCTATCTACAAAAAAAAAAAAAAAAAAAAAAGAATCCGAGAAAGGCAACACAATGCAAACAAATGTCAATAGAGATCATGAAAATGTTACGTTGTGGTCCATATTTCATATCCCTCTCTCTGGGTGTATATGGTTTTCTTCAGTGAACAATTGGAACTGGTTTGAGACAATTCTTTGTTGCAGAGAGCCATGTCCATCAGAATTGACCATCATGTAATACTGTTGTTGCTGTTGTTGCTCCTGGTTCTGCTCGTTTCACTCAGCATCAGTTCATGCAAGTCTCTCCAGGCCTCTCTGAAATCGTCTTGCTGGTCGTTTCTTACAGAACAATAATATTCCATAATATTCATATATCATAATTTATTCAGACATTCTCCAATTGATGGGCATCCCTTCAGTTTCCAGTTTCTAGCCACCACAAAAAGGGCCACCACAAACATTCTTGCACATGTGGGTCCCTTTCCCTCCTCTAAGATCTCTTTGGGATATAGGCCCAGTAGAAACACTGCTGGGTCAAAGGGTATGCACAGTTTGGCAATTTTTTGGGCATAGTTCCTAATTGCTCTCCAGAATGGTTGGATCCGTTCACAGTTCCACCAACAATGTATTAGTGTCCCAGTTTTCCCACATCCCCTCCAACATTCATCATTATCTTTTCCTGTCATTTTAGCCAATATGACAGCTGTGTAGTGGTATCTCAGAGTTGTCTTAATTTGCATTTCTCTGATCAATAGTGATTTGGAGCAACTTTTCATATGACTAGAGATGGTTTTAATTTCATCATCTGAAAATTGTCTGTTCATATCCCTTGACCACTTATCTATTTAAGAGTGGCTTGAATTCTTATATATATGAGACAATTCTCTATATATTTTAGAAATGAGACCTTTATCAGAACCCTTAAATGTAAAGATGAGTTCCCAATTTATTCACAAAATATTCTTTTTAAAAAAATGAGTAAAAAATAGAAAAGAGCTCTGACCATAGTAAGCTAGGATTTCAACAAGGAAATTCAAAATACAAACTCGGAAGAGGACAATAATATCAACGGGCCTAAATTCAAAGTTAGAAAGGGGAAGATGAATTAATCTCAAGATGAAAAAGCCTTCTTAGAAGAAGTCAAAAAGGATTATAAAAATCAAATAAGAGATGTAGAAGAAAAGTTGAAAAATTGATGAGAGTTATACAAGGAGACTCAATAGCTTAGAAAAAAAAAAAAGACTGAAGAAAAGAATTCCTTAAAAATACAATTGAACATATTGGGGGAAAAGTTAACTGAAGAAAATAACCCCTTAAAAATAGAATTGGAATCACTATTGATCAGAGAAATGCAAATTAAGACAACTCTGAGATACCACTACACACCTGTCAGACTGGCTAAAATGACAGGAAAAGATAACGATGAATGTTGGAGGGGATGTGGGAAAACTCGGACACTAATACATTGTTGGTGGAACTGTGAACGGATCCAACCATTCTGGAGAGCAATTTGGAGCTATGCTCAAAAAGTTGTCAAACTGTGCACACCCTTTGACCCAGCAGTGCTTCTACTGGGCCTATATCCAAAAGAGATCTTAGAGGAGGGAAAGGGACCCACATGTGCAAGAATGTTTGTGGCAGCCCTTTTTGTAGTGGCTAGAAACTGGAAACTGAAGGGATGCCCATCAATTGGAGAGTGGCTTAATAAATTATGGTATATGAATGTTATGGAATATTATTGCTCTGTAAGAAACGACCAGCAGGACGATTTCAGAGAGGCCTGGAGAGACTTGCATGAACTGATGCTGAGTGAAACGAGCAGAACCAGGAGATCATCATACACAGCAACAACAGTATTACATGATGATCAATTCTGATGGACATGGCTCTCTGCAACAAGGAATTGTCTCAAACCAGTTCCAATTGTTCACTGAAGAAAACCATATACACCCAGAGAGAGGGAAATGAAATATGGACCACAACTTAGCATTTTCATGATCTCTATTGACATTTGCTTGCATTGTGTTGCCTTTCTCTGATTCTTTTTTTTTTCTTATAGATAGGATTTTTCTTGCATAACTTCTCAAGCATTTCAACATTATTAACATGTAATGGACTTCCTGCCATCTAGGGGAGGGGAGGGGACTGGGGGTAAAATTTGTAATGGAAAGCTTTGTAAAGATCAATGTTGGGAACTACCCATACATGTTATACAAATAAAAAGCTTTAATAAAAAATAGAATTGGAAAAGAATGTATGAAATCTAACTGAAAATCTTCCTTAAAAATTAACATTGTATAAGTAGAAGTTAATCACTCCATGGGAGTTCATGAATCAGTATGATAAAATTTTGAAAAATTTTAAAAATAGGAGGGAAAAAATGTGCAAAAATGTTTGTGGCAGCCCTTTTTGTAGTGGCTAGAAACTGGAAAGTGAATGATGCCTATCAATTGGAGAATGACTGAATAAATAATGATACATGAATGTCATGGAATATTATTGTTCTGTAAGAAACGACCAGCAGGATGATTTCAGAGAGACCTGGAGTGACTTGCATGAAATGATGTTGAGTGAAATGAGCAGAACCAGGAGATCATTGTACATGGCAACAATAAGACCATACGATGATCTATTCTGATGGACATGATTCTCTTCAACAATGAGATGTTTCAAACCAGTTCCAACTGTTTAGTGATGAAGAAAGCCATCTACACCCATGGAGAGGCCTGTGGTATCTGAGTCTGGACCACAACATAGCATTTTCACACTCTATTGATGTTTGATTGCATTATATTTTCCTTCTCAGGTTTTTTTTTTTCTTTTCTGTACAGCACGATAACTGTATAAATACATATGCACATATTCGATCTGTCAAATACTTTAACATAATTAACATGTATTAAATTTCCTGCCATCTAGGAGAGGGGGTGGGGGTAGGAGGGAAAAATTTGTAACAGAAAGCTTTGTAAGGGTTAGTGTTGGAAAATTACCTATGCATATGTTTTGCAAATAAAAAGCTTTAACAAAAAAAAATAGGAACAAAAATGAAATATATCCTTGGAAAAAACAACTGACCTAAAAAATTGATCCAGGACAGATAATTAAAGAAATAGTAGATTAACTGAAAGCCATGATGAAAAAAAAGTATCTGGCAGCATCTTTTAAGAAATTATCAAGGAAAACAGTCCTGATATCCTAGAACCAGAGGATAAAATAATAATTGAAAAAATCTACCAGAAGAGCCCAAGATGGCAGAGTAAGGCAGGGACTCAAGAAAAGTCTCCTGCAAATCCCTTCAAATATATTTAAATAAAGACTCTAAGTAAATTCTAGAGTGGGAGAACTCACAACAAGATGGAGAGAAATAATTCTCCAGTCCAAGACAAGTCATTGCTCCAGGATGTGACTGGAAAACAGCCCAGACTAGGTCATGTTTGCAAATAAGAAGCAGGCCTTGGGGCAATTGAATCAGAGGCAGCAATGGCCATTTGCAAACAGCCTATAGATGATAATGGGGTTAAAAATAAGTCAGAAGGAGATTATAGGGTCTCTTTGAGAGTACTGAGGCATAACTTTGTTGCTTTGCCTATACTTAGATGCCGATGACATTTCTGGGGAGCAGTACCTGCAAAAAAGAAGAGCACTAGCAAACCAGAGCTTGCAGCCCCAGTGAAGCAGAGATCCTATCCTCTTCATAGTTCCAAGGCAGAAAAGAGTTCTTATAGTCACTGATAAGAGTATAGATCAGGAGAATGGTAAACACCTCTTTTTAGATCATAATACCTTGAATGAATTGAAAACTTATAGATTCCAACAAGAATCTACTCAACTACTCAAATCTCCTGAAGCTTGGTGCAGTGTACCTCCACTATACAAATAGAGTACTACTTTAAGAGTGAAAAGTGGAGTAATAAGCTGGAAAATGAACAAATGGCAGAAAAAAAAAATTACTATATATAGACAAAAGGCATAGTTGTAATATGAATATGAAGGTAAAATACCTAAAATAATAAAATTAAGGGGTGAGAGAGGAATGTGCTGGGAGAGAGGAAAAGGGAAAGGTTTAATAGGGTAAATCATCTCCCATAAAAAGGCAAAAAAACACCTTTATTATGGAGGGGAAGGTGAGAGAGTAAAGGGAAGTGAATGAACCTTACTGTCATCATAATTGGCTCAAAGAAGGACTAGTAAATACTCTCAATTGGACATAGAAATCTAATTTAGCTGGAAAGTATAAAACAAAGGGAATAGGAATAATAGAAGGGAAATGAGATTGATTGAGAGATTATTAGAAGCAAAATACTTTTGAGGAGGGACAGAGTAAAAGAAGAGATAGAATAGAACATATGGGATGGAGGGAAATAGCAAAAGTAACTGTAAAATTTTTGAAGCATTTTTCTCTGATAAAAGCCTCATTTCTTTTTTTTTCTTTTCTTTTCTTTTTTCTTTCTTTCTTTTTTTTGCTGAGGTAATTGGGGTTAAGTAACTAGTTAATGTCATATGCTAAGAAGTGTTAAGTGTCTGAGGCCAAATGGCCAAATTTGAACTCAGGTCCTCCTGACTCATCAGGACTGGTGCTCTATCCACTGTACCACCTAGCTGCCCCCAAAGACCTCATTTCTAAAACATATAGAGAGCTGAATCAAATTTGTAAAAATAAGGGTCATTTCCCAATTGATAAATGATCAAAAAATATGAGCAGTGTTTAGATGAAGTAATTAAAGCTATCTATAATCATGTGAAAAAAGTGCTCTAATTCATTATTGATTGGTGAAATGCAATGAGATGAAATGACTATATTGAATTTCCTGCTTTCTCAGTGAGGGAGGTTTGGAAGAAAGAAAAGAAGAACATATGAAACTCACAGTTTTAAAAATACATGTTCAAAATTAACATTTATATGTAATGGGGGAAATGAAATATTAATTTTTTAAAAAAAAAAGAATCTACCCATCATTTTCTGAAAAGATTCAAAAACAAAAACTTCATGGAGTATTGTGGTCAAATACCACACTATCAACTCAAGGAAAAAATATTGCAAGCAGCCAGAAAGAAACAGTTCAAACATCAAGGATACACAGAAAGGATTACATAGAACTTAGTAATTTCAACATCAAAGAATCAGAGGACTTGGGATATAATATTCTGGAAGGCAAAGGAACTTGGATAACAAGTGCTAATCAACTACCAAAAAAAATTGAGCATAATCTTTCAGGAAACAAATTCAATGAAATAAAGAACTTTCTTGATGAAAAAACCAGAGCTAAAGATAAAATTGTATCTTCAAGATAGACCTAAGAGAAACATGAAAAATGTAAACAGAGAAAAAATATTATTTAATAAGTTTCCATCCTTATACAGGAAAATGACACTGCTAACTCTTGAGAACCATATATCAATTAGTGTAGTTAGTAGGAATATACATATAGAGAGGGTGTGGGTATAAGTCAACTTTGATGAGGTTATATAAAAAAAATTAAATGGTGAAAAAAAAGATGGGAGAAGATGGAAGAGGGAGGAAGAATAAAGTAAACTTTATCAAAAGAAGTGGCACAAAAGGATTTTTAAAGTAAAGGAAAAGAAGAGAGGAGGTGACCATTATTTGAACCTTAATCTCATTGGATTTGGCTCAAAGAGGGAATAGTATACACTTAGTTGGGTATAGAAATTTATCTTACCCTATTGGGAAGTAGGAAGATATACAGGAATGAGAAGTGTAGGCAATGATAGAAAGGAGGGCAGAAGGAAGGACAAAAATAGGGAAGAAAGGAGAAAGAAATGGAGGGGAGGCTGCTAGAAGAGAGTGTGGATTGAAGGAGGCAGTGTTCAGGAGCAAAAAAAAATGATGAGATGGGAAAGGGTGAAAGGAGAGTAAGGACAAACAAAAAGAAAAATAGAATGGAAGGAAAGACACAATTAGTAATGATAACTGTGAATTTGATGAACTCTCCCATATCATGAAAGCAGATGGCATAGTAGAAGAAAAACAAGAATTCCACAATACATTGTTTGCAAGAAAAAAACATTTGAAGCAAAGAAATGAACATAGAGTAAAGGCAAAAGACTGGAACAGAATAAATTATATTTTAGCTGAAGTAAAAAAAAAGAGCAAGAGTTACAATTCTGATCTCAGGCAAATCAAAAACAAAAATAGTTCTAATTAAAAGAGATAAGGAAGGAAATGACATCTTGATAAATGATGTAATATCAATATTAAACATATATTCACCAAATGATATAGCATCCAAATTCTTGGTGAAGAAATTAAATGAGTTTCCGGAAGAAACAGCAAAATTTGCTAGTGGGAAACCTCAACCTGCCCTTCTCCGAACTAGATAAATTGAATAAGCAAGAAAGATGTTAAGGAGGTGAAAAGGATTTTAGAAAACTTAGATATATTGAACCTCTGAAGAAGAAAGAAACTTTTTCTCAGTGGTGTAAGGTATCTACACAAAAATTGATCATATCTTCCCTAGGGATATTGAAGGGGTAAGGGTCCAAAGTTCAAAACAAGAAGTTGTCCAGTGAGTCAATAGAACACTACCCCCAGACACCCCACCTTGCCAATGTAGCTTAGAAAAACCAAGGGAGCTGGTAGACTAAAGATTATGAGAATCATGACCTGCTTTGTCATAACTCTAGGCAATTAGGCATTCTCCAGGGGCTAGACCTCTATGTGATTCAGTGTAGTCCTGTAAAAACACAGAAATATCCCACCTGACCTCACCATATTCCAGACACTGCTACTAGGATGCCAGTTCAGCTTCAGATAAATTCTCAAACTCCTCCAGTCTGCAGGAATGCCATCCACCCTTACCTCAACCCCTCAATGAACAATAGACATCACAGTCTCCTGTGGACCTCAGGGCAACATTCATGTATTACAGAGTAAACAGCCAGGACCTGTAGTCACTGGCACAAGCCTAAGACAGTACTTATACCAATATAAGACCTTATACCAAGGAAGCAGAGCTGAAATCTAAAAGAAAGGGAAAAGGCCAAAAAAAGAAACAGAGATAAGCAAATAACAAAAGAATTCAACTGTAGAAAGCTATTATGTGACAGGAAGATCAAGACACAAACATAGAAGAAGACAACAATGGAAAAATACTTATGGGAAAAACCACAAAGAAAAAAAGGAAGTTATCTCAAGACCAGAAATAACTCATGAAAAGTCTCACAAAAAAGCTTAAAAATCATATAAGCGAGATAGGGGAAAGAATGGGAAAAGAAATGAGAGTGATGAAAGAAAATTATGAAAAGAGACTCAACAGGTTATAAGACTGCTTTAAAAGTAGAACTTGCCAAATGGATCGGGGGAGCGGAGCCAAGATGGCGGAGTGAAAACGTGACTCTCTGCGTCCTCCTCCAATCTTCTCTCAAATCAACAATAAAATAAGCCTCTGAACTGACCTTCAACTCAACGAATCCAGAAATATTTGGACAGTGCTTGCAGATATCTCTGAAGAATTAATATCAGGTTTGTTTAATTGGGAAATCATCTTTACATTTAATGGTTCTGATAAAGGCCTCATTTCTAAAATATATAGAGAATTGTCTCATATATATAAAAATTCAAGTCACTCTTCAATAGATAAGTGGTCAAGGGATATGAACAGACAATTTTCAGATGATGAAATTAAAACCATCTCTAGTCATATGAAAAGTTGCTCCAAATCACTATTGATCAGAGAAATGCAAATTAATACAACTCTGAGGTACCACTACACACCTGTCAGATTGGCTAAAATGACAGGAAAACATAATGATAAATGTTGGAGGGGATGTGGTAAAGCTGGTACACTAATACATTGTTGGTGGAACTGTGAACAGATCCAACTATTCTGGAGAGCAATTTGGAGCTATGCTCAAAAAGTTATCAAACTGTGCATACCCTTTGACCCAGCAGTGTTTCTATTGGGCCTATAGCCCAAAGAGATCTTAGAGGAGGGAAAGGGACACACATGTGCAAAAATGTTTGTGGCAGCTCTTTTTGTAGTGGCTAGAAACTGGAAACTGAAGGGATGCCCATCATTTGGAGAGTGGCTGAATAAATTATTGTATATGAATGTTATAGAATATTATTTCTCTGTAAGAAACGACCAGCAGGACGATTTCAGAGAGTCCTGGAGAGACTTCCATGAACTGATGCTCAATGAAGTGAGTAGAACCAGGAGATCATTATTCACGGCAACGACAATACTATATGAGGATCAGTTCTAATGGACATGACTCTCTTCAACAAAGAAATGCTTCAAACCAGTTCCAATTGTTCGGTGAAGAGAGCCATATACACCCAGAGAGGGGGATGTGAAATGTGGACCACAACATAATATTTTCATGTTCTCTATTGAGGTTTGCTTGCATTGTATTTCCTTTATTGGATTATTCTTTCTTGTAGATACAATTTCTCCTGCACAAAAAAAATAATGCAATAACTATACATATATTCGATTTCTTAAGTATTCCAACATAATTATCATGTAGTGGATATCCTGCCATCTAGAGGAGGGGTGGGGAGTAGGGGGGAAAAATTTGTAACAGAAAGCTTTGTAAGGGTTAATGTTTAGGAATTACCCATACATATGTTTTGCAAATAAAAAGTAATAATAAAAAAAAAGAAAAAGAAACGTGTATATCAGACACTTGATTTCACATGGAAACTTGTCCATTGCTAGAGGGAAGTGGGAGGGAAAGGAGGAAAAGAAAGGGATAAACTAATAGAAGGGAAAATAGAAGAATCAGGGGAAAGGAGTAAAAAAAGGGGGAGGGGATCTAAAGGGTGGTGGATTGTTTGGGGGAGGGGGTCATCAAAAGCAAAGTACTGAGGAGGGGGGAAGGGAGAAAGGGGAAAGGAAAGGGAAAACATAATTTGGGTAAATAAGATGGCAGGAAATAAAGAATTAATTATTTTAACTGAGAATGTGAATGGGAGGAACTCTCCCATAAAGCAGAAGCAGATATCAGACTGGATTAAAAACCACAATCCCACAATATGTTGTCTACAAGAAACATACCTAAAACATAGTGACACATATAGGATGAAGGTAAAAAGCTGCAGCAGAACCTATTATGCCTTAAGGGAAAAAAAAAAAAAGCAGGGGTAGCAATCCTTATCTCAGATCAAGTAAAAGCCAAGATAGATCTAATCAAAAGAGATAAGGAAGGAAACTATATTTTATTAAAGGGTACCATAGATAATGTAGCAATATCAATACTAAATATATATGCACCAAGTGCAATAGCATCCAAATTCCTAGGGGAGAAATTAAGAGAGATGCAAGAAGAAATAGACAGCCAAACGATACTAGTGGGGGATCTCAACCTTGCTCTCTCAGAATTAGATAAATCAAACCACAAAATAAACAAGAAAGAAACTAGGGAGATAAAACAATTGTTAGAAAAGCTAGGTATGCCTTTGACCCAGCAGTATTTCTACTGGGCCTATATCCCAAAGAGATTTTAAAGGAGGGAAAGGGACCCACATGTGCAAAAATGTTTGTGGCAGCCCTTTTTGTAGTGGCAAGAAACTGGAAATTGAAAAGATGCCCATCAATTGGAGAATGGCTGAATAAATTATGGTATATGAATGTTATGGAATATTATTGTTCTGTAAGAAATGACCAACAGGAGGATTTCAGAGAGGATTGGAGGGACTTGCATGAACTGATGCTG